>VZTL01033675.1:0-34356 GCA_013400535.1 Scopus umbretta | reverse complement strand
TTCCTTCAGGTGACATTCACTACATTGTACAAGGAGAAGTTATCAGGGTGCAGAGCTCTTTTGATATATCATGTCAGTGATGTGATACCCAGAAAAGCACCAGCTTTTGTGATGAAATATTACCTTCTTTTTTTTCAGAAAGCTCCAACACTTAAAAGTTAACTGGGCTGACTTCAGCAGGAGTGGAGGGCTTTGGGCACCCTGCAGACACTCATGCCAAAGAGCAGATCCTGCAGCAATGGGCTCGATGTCATTTTAATATGGCTTTTGTGTCTTCATAAAAAAAAATGTAATTTCTGGTGTCAGTTGCATGAGAGTTGATGTTTAACTTTTTGGCCTTTAAGAAATTATAGTTTGACATTAAGTTTAACTTTCCTGGCTAATGAAATTATCATGATGGAACAGCCCAAGTAAATAATAAATACAATAACTCTTCTTTGCCTGTTGTGTGCTTTTACTATTCATAATTTTTAGGACCATAGATATTAGATACACTTACGTAAGACTTAACGAACAGTAATTATCTTTTGGCTAAAGAAAAAGCCCAAACGAATGCTAAGCTGCATTATCGGTTGGCTTCTGACATGAGCTGATAATCAGATTTTCTTGCTTAAACCCATGGTGCTTGAACAATGCTACCCACTGTCTGTCCTTCCCGATATTACCCTTAATTAGAAAGAACAGAAACACAAATCTGAATTATTTCAAAATCTGGTTTTCATGGTCAGTGGTTGGAAGGGCTTAACTTTATTACAAATAAACCTGGCTTTATTTACTAATGAAATCTGAAATGCTAGGCCTGTAATAGTAGATAGTCTAATAGTGTGGTGTTTACATGCTAAAAAATCTTGTGTGGGCAAAGTATTTTGTAATAAATCATTAAGTAATTGAATTATGATTCCTTTATCCAATTAATAAAGCAGAAAAGGAGGCCCATAGGAAGCCCTATACCATAATTTAGGGCAAGCAATGACACATTGTTCTCTAGCCTTGCTCTTTGTATGTAAGACTTTTTTTTAAGATGCATTTGGCAAATGCCTGTTCTGTCTTGCATACATTTGAGATTTTGATTTGCCTTTTCTCCTAATCCTTTGTATTTACTGGCTCCATGTTTCTGAACACTTGACACAGTAAAAACTTTTTTATTTTTTATATATATATAGCTGGGGAAATAATTGTATTTGTTTCTTTTTATTTGTTTAGAGGATTGGAAGCCCCTTTTTCACCACAAATACAATCTTTCAATCTGCAGCAATAACTTTTATTCTCTGTAAAACACCAGAAAGATTATTTCATGCTACCTGATCTCTCTTACTCCACTCTGACATAATTGCAAATCTGCTTCCATAGTTACTGTTGTGGTAAAATGTAACTTTAGCAAAATGTAACTTTAAATTTACCACAAAACCAGAAGAGTAAGAGTACATAAATAATTTCTTTAGTGCATGCTTTTTGTTTCATAGCATTTGTATATGTAGCACTTGTTAATGTACCAGCATACATCCAAACCTTGTATCAATAGCTGGAGTTTTCTGCAGCTTTTTCAAGCTATCTTCTTTTTCTAGTAAAATACTGTACATCTTGAATAGATATTTTGTGCATAATAAATAGTTATTTAAGAGAAAAGCTGGGAAGAAAACTGCAGTGTTCTTGGCAAGCCAACAATTGAAAAGTACAGGTGCTAGGAGTGGGTATAGGCCTAAAGTAAATAGTTATGTTGGGGTTTTTTTTAATCAAAAGAAGGTACCTTTCATTCTGAGAAATTTATTTCTTTTAAATATTTGCAATCCACAACTGATAGCACATAACGCCACTTTTCTTTCTTCCTTGACAAAGGGAATAGCCTGTGGTAACAAGCAGATGCTTGAGTGGGCTGTGTGGCATGAGGTGTACCATCAGCCAAGAAAATCAATATTTACTGTTCTAGTATCTTTGTGGTGTGGGAGTTTGCCTTGTTTAAAAAGAGGATTGTGTATAATATATAAGGCCTTGCTTTTAGTTAATCAAAAGAGGGGCATTACTGAAAAGGGCACATTCTCTACAATGAGTCACACTTAACCCTCCATGTCCTATAGTCCTGGTCTGTTCATTTATTATGCAAAAAATATCAGACCGAAATCAGCTAAATGGTTAGATCCGAGAGGCACTCACATTCATTCTCTTCTTTAAAAGTATTTGTTGTGACATAATAAATATGCTTAATAACAACAGTAAAAACGGTACTTGTTCACTAGCAGGGAAGGTGGGTGGCCAACCACCAGCGGGGACCCCCGGACCGCTGCCTCGTCACCGTTTCCGAGAGGGCATTTCTCCTGGTGGGGATTGCAGCAAGGGCCAGTGGAGGATGCATCAAACCCACGGTACAGAGAAGGGCTGAAATACAGGCCTATGCACTACTTGGGGAAATAAGCTTTTGCTCTCAAGGAAACATTTGTAATAAATAATACAATTCAGAGATCTCAGAAAGAGTTTCCAAGTAATAATGGTTTACCTTTCGAGATTACATGTTACTGGAAAGACCTAGATCTCTGATTTGCATTGATTTCTGCCCCCCCCCCCGCCCCTTTTCACTCTACATTATGAAGAGAGTTTAATCCATTGTGACAAATTCTCATGCTACCTTTTCCTGCACTGAGCCTTTAATCTGTAATTTTAAAATTCATAGTGGGGGAGTAAAACCAAGGAAGACAGGTGCTATAGATGGCTATAAGGAAGCTATGAAGTTTGTGTGCCAATTTGGTGAAACAGAAAGGTACTTACTCATGCAATGGAAATTATCACTCATTTCACTCTTCAACTTTACTCTTCTCTCTCTTCTTCCATGGTTTATTAGGCAAATGCCGTTTATGATGCCACACTTTAACTTCTGTTTATGGGTCTCAGTTACGCAGGAGCATAATCCTCTACTTTGTAAACTCTTGATCCTGTGGATGGCTCTCAAATGTGTCAGAAATGATGAGCGCTGCTTACAGTTCAGTGAAAAAATGGAGCGGTGGAGAGTAGTGAGAGTTCCTAAGTCAACCCTCTTGCTGCTTTTCACTGCACTCCCTTTTCTTTTGTTGTCTTTGCCAGTATTGCAGGATTTGGGAATCCAGAAGGGAAGAGGGACTCTATATGCAGCTAAAGGGTGGAAATGTTTTTGAACATGTTACGCACAGAGAGCAAGTGCCTGTGGAGAAGGGTGCTAAAGGAGTGTGTTCAGTCTCTCAGGAGCTCGGGAGCTACATACCCTGAGCTCTGAGCCTGACTCAAAGACCAGGACTTGGCTCTGGGGGCTGGTGGAGGGATGTCTTCCACCGAGCTCCTTCCTCCTACTAACTCCCCATGAGCCTCACCCCCTGATGCTGCCATAACCTCCTCCCTTGGCTTTTCATGTGGTTTTCTGGGCTTATCCAGGAGAGTGCCCAGGGTGAATACTTTAGAGCTGCTGTTGCTTCATATGGGCAGGAATTTTATTTCAGTCACCTGTCTGTTGGCAGCCGGTGGGTTGAGCAGCACAGAGGGATGCGAGGGGAGTTGGAGGCCCAGGCTGGCATGCATGGGGGACTGATCGAGGTCACGAATGCCCACCTGCATCCCAGAGCTGCAGGTGAAGGACTCGGTGAGAGCCATGGCAGACACAGGAGGACTGACATGCCAAGTTAAATGCGCTGTTACTGTGCATCTGATAAACATTAGTTCTGCATAAACCAAAACAGATTCTCCAATAGTCATTGCGCTGTGATGTTTAATCGGTCTCTGTCTATCTCCTGGGAGTCTGCAGCCCTTATCTTGCCCAGCTTCTGCTGCTTAACCTTAAAAAGCCCACCTTAAAAAAGGAAAATGAAGTTACTCATTTGAACACATGAATGTGAGAAAATAAGAAGTGAAGATGAATGGAGAAACCTGTCTAAATTTCAAACTGGATAAAAGCAGTACATATATATTTCTTCCTTCTCTTTATAAACTCTTCATCTTCATATGCCTGGAATTTAAAAAAGACAGATTATGCTGGAAAGTACTTCCTAGACCTCCACTTCAGTGCTACAGTGTCCCATGCAACATGCATAGAGATATATTGAATCTCACTTGTGTTTCACTTTACACAGTGCTCACAGAGGAGGAGCCTTCACTGCCTGGCCCCAGACTTGAGGCACCTTTGAGGATGTTGTGTGGTCCTGGGCTCAGCACCAAGCTCCAGGGCCTTCCAGCTAAACAGGGGAGTCAAGCCGGGGGGGCCGGAATGAGGGGCTACCCTTCTTGGAAGAATATTTGTGAAAATCCAGGTAATAAATTTGTGTTTTCAATCAAGGGAGATGTAGGAAGTTGGAGCTGTCAGTATTATAATTGTGGAACTTTGCTGTTTGAATATTTCTAAGAAGAAAACAGATTATCAAAAAGAAGTTTGAATGTGTGCTAGTAGCATGGGTGCACGTGTTGTACGCAAAAACATTAGTGTTTAGTGTCTAACAGGACTCAAAGTGGAGAGGAGTTATTTGCTATAGTTATACTTGTACAATACAATTATACCAGTACATTTTTTCATGCTAAGAACTATCTCAATTAACTGGCTTAATCTTCCTTGTAGTCCAGAACAAGTCACCTTGTGGATGGCAGTAGCGTTGGAGCAGAGCAGTCCAGTCTTTGTTTAAAGAGTTCTCAAGAGTGAGGAGGCTGCTGTATTTCCCCCAGGCTAACTGTCCCAACAGCTACGTCATCCTCAGCACTTTGTGCTTTTCTTATACTTACATCCACCTTCCCACTTTTGGATAATACTGTGCATTTATAAATCTCCTCAAGATAGTAATCTTCAAGATAATATTTGCAGGTAGGAATTCTGGCCTTTCTTTCCTGCCATGTTGCAGTCCATAGGTGAGAGAGCTTTCAAGCTCTTTTCTGTGTTTCTGTATGATTCTGACATAAAATTCCACTTTTTTTCAAGATGGGCTGGAAGTGCACCAGAAACATATCATACTGATTTCCATGAATACCATATTCTGTGTCTTGGAAAGAGCCATGACGACACCTTGGCATGCAGAACCTACTTAGGAATATTGCCTTGAGTTGTTAGGACGCAGCAGGAGGGACTCTGTAACCTTTTAGCTTACCCTGAAAAGCAGAAGGTCCAGTTTGTTCCTTCCCAGTAGTCTAGGGTCAAATGTTTGCTCAGTAGGGAGCAAGACATTTTCTGTATAGTCTTCAGCTTCAAAGGAGAATTGGTGTGAGGCCAAATGCCAAGTGCTTTGGAAATTTCTCCCAATAGACTAAGGGCTACAGTTTATCTCAAATTATTGTTAAAGGAGGGCACAGATTCATCACAGGGAGTCTTGATAAGAAGCTCAAATTTAGGAACTGCCTCAAATCCTTCACAACAGGTGTTTGGAAAGATATGCTGAGAATAGGGGTGGAATTTCTCTGGATTTTTGTCTTCTAGACTTAGAGATGAGAGAATTTTCTGAAATGTATTTCAAAGGTGACAGAGCAAGTGTGACCTAGGCATATAATTTCCAGCAGTATACAGGGCAAAATCAAAATATGTTCTTTGTGTTAGGTTGCAAGACTGTTTTGCATTATTTCTTAATGTATTTAAGTGTTCTCAGCCTGTGTCTGTCTATAGATTGCAAGTTGAACGTCTGACATAAAGAGAAGACTGTTGTAAACAGATATGAAAGCTAAATGATTTGTGGGCATCAGAAAGAATACTGGGAAAAGAGACAAGTTGGAGCATTCTGAATGTTTTTCAAATTTTTACATGAACTAGCTTCACCCTATATGACTGTGTAAATAAGTTGTACATCCTGGAATGAAAGGGAGAATATTTTATTGATATATTGTTTGGATATTGCTGCTGCAATTTTTAATCTTTCTTCATTATTATAAAGTATGGTCATCCTACTCTTAAATTTTCATGCTATTACTGATGATTGAAGGCAACAAGGACACATCACCAATTTTTAACTATCCATTTAATATTTTAACTATTCATATAATATTCAACTATTTAATTTTTCCATATTCACTGTCAGCCTCAGGCAGAGTCTTTTCTTTTTAACAGTTTCAGCTGCAACAGTCATGCTGCTTCTGAGAACAGCGTCAAGGAAAACAACTTTACTTTGCTAATGTGGAAAGATTTAGACTGTTTCCTTGAGAAATGGCAGTGCTCCCTGGGAGCAGGGACTAGATCTCAAGCAGGATTTATGCCTCTATCGAGGATTTGCCTTTTGCCAGAGCCCTGAACTTTGCCAAATGTATAATTTAAAAAAAAATAATAAAAAAAAATCTGTGCTTAGAGAATGATTAGGCAGCTACACTCTTGGTTAAGCCCACAGACCCTGACAGCTCCCTCCTTTGCCACTGCCTGTGCTGTGCCCTTGCATCCCTCTGAGCCTCCCTCCCTGAGGCTGCCTGCCCGCAGTGGTGGGGGGCTGACAGCCCCAGGACTGGAGTGGGTTCAGGTAGTCTCTTATTACAGCTGTGAAGCTCAGAGGAGGCTGAAGATGCTGCACAACCACAGAGGCAAGGTAGGAAGTTACAGAGCAGTTGCTTCTCCTCTCCACCAGCTGAGACCTGGTCACTCCCTCTCTGAGCTGCCTTCCTCCCTTTCACCACAAATCACCCAAAGGCACAGCATTTCTTGTGATCATGTGTGCCTGACGTTTATGCATTATTGTTTCGAGCTGAATTAACAGAATTGCTCCTCTTGGTTCGGGCTGGTGAAGTTAGCCTTTGTATTTGATAGCACGCGTTTCTTTCCTTGTTCTGAGCATAGGAAGGATGAAAGTCAGCTAATTTCCAATGAAAAAGTTCACCTTGATTAAAAGCAGCAAGATTAGGGAGTAGCAGGGAGAAGCTAGACCCAAGATGTGGGAAAGAAGCAAATCACAAGAGAAAGAAGAGGGTACAAAAAAAGCGTGTAGGTAAAATTCAGAAATAGAAGTAGAGACTACTGGTGGCTTTTGAGCATGGCAAGGCAAAATGTAGACACTGGCACAGGAAATAATCTGTCACAGTACCGGATAGAGCTTATAAACTCTTGCGTGCTTCTGCTTAGGAGCTTAGCAAATAAGTGGTCCTCTGCATATGTGAGTGGGATGCCTCACTGGAAATCAGATCCTGAATTTTTTGTCAGGCTGAAAGGTTGTCCTCTGGCTTTTAAATCCAGGTTAGTTACAAGGAAACTTGCTGTTGCAGTCACTCTCAGTTCAAAAAAGTGAAAATTCAGGCTCTGTACAGCAAAGCATTTGAGCACATAAAAAGTTAAATGCAAAGCAGTTAAGTCTGGGTTTGGCTTTAACTCTAAGCATATACTTCAGTATTTTGTCAGGTCCCATGTATGATGTCTGAGTCCAATGGTTTGCCAAAAAGAAATCTGCTGAATTACGCTGGGTTTTTTTTTTCCTTCCCTCCAACATAAAATTTGAAAGTAGTCAGTGTTTCTAATTATTGCCTGGTTACTTTACGCAGGTATGTGTCTGATTTATAGAAAACCCACTCAGCAGTACGACTGTCATTCAGGATTTGGCAGAAACAGCCTTCTATTATTTGGTAGTGGTTTGGTTTCTGGAAGGCAGGCTGTAGACACAAACAAGAGACATAGCCCTCAGAAACATTCACGCAGCATCCTTCAGGAAGGCAGGGGAGGTTATCCAAGTCCCCATGCTGCTGTACTCATATAAATGCTCCCTCTTTTGTTGCTGCTGGACTCCAAAGAATAAAACCGAAACACAAAGCAGAGGCGGCACCACTGAGCGAATGCCACAGTGTTCCCTTAATCCATGTGGATCAAAACCACGAACATTTTGATTCTGTAAAGAATCTTCCTCAGCATGCTGGATTAATCACATGGATTAATAAAACACTGTTGCACTCACTCAGTGGTGCCTCCTCCGCTTTGTATTTTCTTTTATTATTCTTTGGAGCCCTGCAGGAACAAAAGACGGAACGTTTATAAGAGTACCATAGGCACTGAAAATTCTATAAACCTCTCCCTCTATAAGGTATGCTTCTTGAATTTTTTCCCCATGGATCATGCACTGCAGATTTGTCGGCGTATACTGAGCCCTGTGCTCGTGTTCCTATCTGCCTGAAATACACCGAGTTTACAACCTGTGTTTTTTTGATTTTGCTGTGTTTCTATTTAGTTCCGCAAGGAGTGCGGCAGGCAGCACGTATGGAATGCTCTCATCTAGCTGCTTTTGTGGAGCAAACACTTTTGTGTGTGGTTTCAGTCACTGGCTGGAGAGTGGAGCTGGTGGGCAGGGGCCAACTTCAGAAAACCCTTAACCCTAACAACTTTCGTACACAGGAGTGACTCAGGACGTACAGGCTTGCACTTTTCATTAATGTATACTCACACATGAAAATATATGCTAATGTTAGCCTTTGTGAAGCCATGTGATAAGCTGCCAGTGTCCGGCACCAGACTGTTCAACTCCCTCTCTGTTCATTGATTCCAGCGCTCTGCATTTTTTACAACATCTGCTTTCCAAAAAGCATCCTTTTTGCCTCATAAATGCAAGGCTGACCCCTTCCTCTGCTCTAGACCCCCACATCTTTTCATCAGTTTAGGACGTAGGATGCATAGTAATCAATGTTATGTTATAGATAGGTTAAAGGTCTGAAATCTCAGGACTTAATAGAGCTAAAATCAGAGCTTTAAACCTTGCAAACAGGACACATTAGGGTCACTGGATGATGCTAATGGAGTTAATTTCAAAGATGCAAAATCACTTCTTTTTCATGAGTAGAATGTATTTGAAGTTTTTTTTGATGTGCTTATGTTTGTCACTCATTGGGTTAGGTGTACAGTAAAAAAAGATTCCTAACAAAAAATAAGTTGAAGACCTTCTAAAATATTCTGCTCTTGACTTTGCATACCCAGGTTTTATAGACATACAAGGAAACCCTATATGTGTTCCTGTGTTTATTATTTGTCCACTGTAGTTAGAGATTCTGGCCTTTATCTGTTAGTTCAGTCTCACAGCAGTTCCATCTTTTGGGACACCTGGGTTACCTTCCAAATTACAGTGTCATGGTCTGTTATAGTAACTTCACATGCATATGAATGTGTATCCTCTATCCTAGGCCTTCTGGACATTATGTTATCTGCTCTATGGATGAAGATCTGTAATAAAGGATGTAGGTACCTTAACAAATGAGTCCAGCATAGTAATTTTCTCAAAAAGTGGGTTTCTACATACTTATGGAGATGGAAATTTTCTCACAATACCAGGGGAACATCTTTCTTGTTATATTCCTCATTGTTTCACAGACTTCCTAAATTCTTTTACCTTCCTACCCACACTTATGTCCTCGTATGCTACTGCAATGTTCCATTTAGGCAAGCATTGCTTCAGTGCTGGTTGACTGTCATATTGCATCCACTGCTTACACAAAGCTCCAGGGTCCATCCCCACTGATTTCAGTCATCTAGTGTCCCCTGACCTTCATGGGATGCAGTTCTTCACACTCCTTTTCTCCCTGTGCCTCCATTTACTTCTGCTGAGACCAGCTTACATCCTCTCTGTCAGAGACTGATACTCGATTGACAGCAGCATTACATCACCAGTGACCTGACTTTTCTCTTTATTTTCAAATGCTGCTCTGAAAATTAATGTCTTTTAGGCTGATAAGGCCAATTTCAAGTACCAGGATATCCTGCAGTGAGCTCCTCCTTTACTTTGATGGTGTATCTGCTTTGCCTAGGATTCTCTTTTTTATAGCTTGCTTTATTCTTTGAGTTTTAGAAATTCTTCTATGAATCATGTTGTACAATTGATTCTTACTACATATTATTCATTTTTCTACCATGTATCGCAGAAATTGTGGCACTTGTTCTGTTGTGCTGAGCAACTTCTTCTGCCTTTGTATTTTGTAGCCAATATTGTTAATATATTGTTTGGGATAATTATCTATCGGCAACAAGTGATTCCAGGGTTGTGCAGCATAATTTTCCATAGAAATTCTGAAAGCAAAAGTAGTATACATGGGAAGAATTGCTCAATAAACAGAATTTTAAACATATGGTTATAAGCTCTTTCACCCTGTGGTAAGAACTATTCATTAATGATAAATGTAGAAATATTTTCTGCTACAGACTGGTGTCATATAAGTATCCACTGTAAAGGTTCTTACATCTTCCTTTCATTTCTTAGGTGCTGACCAAAGTCCTGTGGGGAAAGGAGAAGCAATGTAACTGATAATACAGTAAGGCTACTGACATATGTGATACGTTGCAAGGGAATCAAGATGATGTCTGAATACGTATTACTACTGCCGACATGAGCAACAACAGTAGAGTTATTGTTGCCTAAAGTGGGAGCAATGACTGCTAGGCACTACAATTTTCCTGTAATATTTTCTTGTCCAAAGGTGTTTCTCATCCACCAAGACCAAAGAAAACACTTCCTTCCCCCAGGTGTTTACACGAGAAACCAAACGGGTATATTTCTTTCTGTTGCTAGATGAGAAGTGTTAGACTTCATATGTTTTGAGCTTACTATGGCTTTAGACATCACCTGATGTGACACTTTCCCAAGCAACTAGAGAATTATGGTCTAGGTTACTCTAGACGTGGTACAAAACTGATTACATAGCTATTCAGCCAGGTGAACAGCTACAAGTTGCAGTGGCTGAGATGATGACTTAAGAAATGTCGCATACCTCAGCAGACACAGGGCAGAGCCTGTTTGTTCTACTCAGCCCTGATTGCTGGAGTGCTTTGTCCACTTGGGTAGCAAGCAGAATGCAGGAAAGATGTGGTACCCAGTTTGGAGCAGAAAGGATGATAAGAGTCTTGGCAAATCAGAGGCAAGTCTTCAAGAATATGAAAGGCTGTTGCAAAGAAGGGAGTAATTTTTTTCTCCCTGTCCATGACTGATAGGGCAAGACGTAGTATTTTTAAACTGTAGCCTCAGAATTTAATTTGGAGATTTTTTTTTTGTTTTTTTAAATTGCAAGGATGTATGTTTGAGTGCTCACCATTTCTCAGAATAGCTTTGTCAGAAATCTGTCAGGACTAAGACAGGTAAAGCTGATCCTGCCTTGGAGCAGGGGATGGAATAAATGACCTTGAGCTCCTGTGATCCTGTACAGATGCATTTAGAAGTGTTTGCCTCGATATTGTCTTAACATTTCCCACCAGTGACGGAGTAGGCATTCTGCCTCTCATCAGGCAAAGCCTCATAAATCCAAGGTTTAATGTTTTGGAGAACTAGGGCTTCTTTTAAGACCTGGGGTCTAAATAAAGTTATTTTCTTAACTAACTGCCTTGGGTTAGGTTCTACATCCATATTTCAGCATCTGACTAGAGGCATATTTCACAACTGCTGAGTGTTTACCAGTTAGTAAGTTAGTTCGTATAAAGAAGCCATAAAGGTTTTACTCTAACATATCAAAAACATTTCTGGGTGGGCTGGCAGGGGAGTGGTGAGATAAATTTTTTTCAATTTTTTAATACTGATTTGATGCAAAGTTATTGCCCCAGTGCAGTCTTCCAGTGTTTTTCTTTGTTCTTTTTGCCTGAAGTTAAATGTTAATATGCTCAAGCACAGAAGGAACAACTTAAGCCAGCATCAGGTCAGTCTCATCTCCCAAAATTGAAATGACAGTCAGTTTAAGCTTCTTCCACAGACTTCTAAATCATTTCCTCAGTCTCAGACATATTACCTTCTGAATTTTAGATTTGGTTTTTTTTTTGTATGTACTGCAGGGCTTTTGTCTGCTGGTCCAAGGCAGTTAACCTCAGGGTTGTTTGTGCATTTCTAGTGTATGTATTCTGTACGGTCTGCAGATTTTGTAGATAACAATTAGAATCAAGGCTTTTCTGGCTATCCTGATTGCTTGTAAATGAAGGGATAAAATAATATGTGTTTTTCACTGTGTTTAAAAGACAAACTCCTGGTATATATTTGGAAGCAAGTGATAGGAGAAACATAGCTTTCCTTTTATAAATGCAGGTTTTAAAAAAGAATTAACCTTTAGAAAACTGCTTGGAAGTGATTTCCTAACAGAACTAAGCTTGAATATGCAGTCCAAATGCAAATTGAAAGCTCAAAAAGGAAACCAGCCCTCAACTTTTTATTATTAGGACTATTTATTTGATGTCAGTTGCTTTTAGCCTTCCTCATAAATCCTGGGGGCATAACACATGATTTCTAGTATATGGGATGGATAAAATTGTGTTTTAAAGACTGCATACCAGCTGGACTCAGGAGGAAGAGCTGGGATGGGAGGAGGAGAGGAGAAGGTGCACCTTATAAGGCTGTTCCCATTATCTAACCAAAGGTCTGATACGTGGTGATTTGGGGCCTGCCAGCAGAAGTTTTTCGGAGGGACTGCTGGGTCTTATGTTTTCAGCTAATCAGGTAAGATTTGGGGTAAAGCACAAATCTCTATTCTACAAGCAGGAAGGAGAGAATAGGGTGACAGGTAGACTGCTGACCATGTGGTAGGTCTGGAGACATCCCAAGTGTCCTGGTTATGAAAGAAAGTCTTCAGTAAAATCTCCCTAAGGAGATCCTCATGGTGGAATGAAGAGGTCCAAAGTGACAGAAAAGTTAAGTAAGGAAAGGATAGAGAAATATCCGCTTAAAGTGCGGGGCTGTGGAGGATTTGTGCAGCATTTCATGGCAGAGAGGGAGCTGCTCCAGAGCACGGGGCACTTGGTGGGTCAGCAGAGGGAGAGCCCCTGTGTATGCTGCAGCAGTCCTGCCATGCAGCTCCACTCAGCAGAAGAGACACCAGAAACACCAGTCCAGCAAGGGGAGAAAAACCCAAGAGGCTGCATATCTGTAGAGATACATCCAACAGCTGCAGGACACCTGTGTGGGTATGTGCCTATTCCTAGAAGTGCTACTACATGTCCCTTCCCCAGATGGATCATCTTTGTCTGGGAGCATGGGAGTCCAGTATTCTCTGTAGAGCACACAAACATGGTAGCCCTCTCTACTTCATCACCTAAGGGTGCAGGTTTATCAGAAAAGTGCGTGGACTTGGGGAGAAAGAGGAGTCCCACAAGAAAATAGGATAGCAGAAATCAGTAGTTGTTCTGTCTTGTTCCATTAATTTCTCTAGATTGACATGTTATTTTTTCTCACCGGACTTTAGCTATCTTTTTATAGACAGGAGAGAAAGATAAGCACTTTCTCAGGTGATCCCTGCTCTCTGCCTTAGATATCTACCTTAGAAGCAGGAGCAGGAGAAGCAGGAGAAGTCTCTGCCCAGTGAACCTACCTGGCTGCCTGAAATTACAGAAAGGTAGCAATGATTCTTGCAATGTAAATCAAAATGTGGGTGTCTGGTTAGGGCTGGATTAAAGCTATTACAGATTGGGATAGGGGAAAAAAAGAAGGGAGAGGGGAGTGAAGAGCCTTAATCTAAGTCACAGGTAAGATGAGTGTTCCTTTAATAAAGCAGAGGCCTCACACCCTCTGTAATACAGGCCAAAAAATGAACAATTGACCGTACTGTAAATGGCCTCTCTTACTGGAGCAGTGATTGTATTCAGTGCAACAACGAGTACTGGAGAAGCTAATTGCTAGAGCCAGGAAAGAAAGAAAAGAGTGTGATTTTGCTGGGACTTTGTTCTGAGACAATGTGTGTTACAGGAGTAAGGAACCAACCCATCCTCTTGAAGGGAGGTAACAAAATCAAACAGACAATAAATAGAACTGGCTGATCACGCCAGTTCTGGTTGCTGAGAATTGCAGCCAGTGTCCTCCTCATTTGAGACTGTCTTTGTGCATTTAACTTATTGTGATGTACTTGTCTGTATGCATCAGTCAGTAAGCAGGGTTTTGTATTTCTGAGAGTCAACCCAACATTGTGTAGGATGAGGAGTATGATGAAAACCTAATACAATATGGCTTTCCTTCATTGCAAGTCATAACAATAGTACTTAAGTTATTAATTAAGAAATTAAGCAAACACAGCAGTTAGACATCTTGTAGAAAACTGGCAAGTAACATTAAGAGATTATTTTATATGAAGAACATGAAATGCTGTCAGTATGATAAAAATAATAACCTGATACAATTTTTCAAGAGTTGTTCAGAGCAGATGTGCAAGCATCCTGTATCCAGCTTCGGTGATTCATGTAGTTCCGAGCCATATCACCATGCGTTGATGGTGACAACAAGGAATGACTAGGAGTTTTTGTGGCCCTGATTAAGGAATTTTTAAGTGCTTTTAAGGACATGTTGAGTTGTGTTCTTTTCTGGGAGAGTATTTGAATGAGATTTAATCCTATGCTCAAGCACTTTTTCTGAAAGTGGTTGTCTTCTGGAATCAACTTCCATTTCCATTTGTGGTCAAGTGACAGCCCCCACCTGGATTTGAAATGAGGTCATTGGACCTGAAAGGTGGGGATAAAGGTATCTAAGTAGCTTTCATGGAGACTTTGTTGCCTATAGCTACTTTCATCTTAAATAAGGAAGTGTGGCATGTTTGTATTCACAAATCCCGTTGTGCAATGCTCTGTCTCAATTCAGGCTGTCTGTGTCTCCATATTAATTCTGAGGGCAGCTGCAATTTCCTCCATTCCATGCAAATTACCTTCAGCCTTAAAGCTCCTGGCAGGTCGCCAGCATAGCCCTCTTTGGCAAAATTTGGATTCATCTGGGCAAAGGTATTAGCCCTTTTGCTTCAAAGGCCTTTATTTAGGCAAATATTTCAGTAGTTTAAAGACAAATACTTAGGAAAATTTGTATCTTTTGGGCAGATGCATTGTTAACTACTAGAATAGTCCTAAAGATAGATGAATAAAGCAAAAATAATTAAAATAATGGTATACATTCTTGCTGCTTATCTTGAACATTACTATAAATGCCACTGCACCAGTGCCATTAAAATGCATGTCAGGAATTTTCCTTGACTGTTTCTATGCTGTCTTTTAAGATCATTCAACTACATAATGACTTTTAAAGATATTCTTTATGAAATTGAAGGAATTTTTTTCACAGGCTAGCTGAAAAAAATACTCCACAGATTTTCAATGAAGGTTTTAAACATATCTTAATTCCACCTCTCTGATTTTTGGAAAAGAGTTAAACTTTTTAGATTGCACAATGATTTGGGGTTTTTGTGGTTCATACAATTATTCTCAGAATATTTTTAACTTTTACATTGTTATAAATACTCTAGCCATTTTTTGTTTTATTCTGGGGATATGCTATTCACTTGAAAAGTGAGATTTAATTTTGTTTTTCTGTAAAGATAATAAAGGTACTTAATTCTTCCTTCTAATCTTTTCACAAGGGTCACATTCATAGAATTCCCAGGCGCTTATTATTTCAATTCTTGTTCTACCTGAACAGTGACAATAAATTAGCATGAAAGCATCACACTGATTTTGAATTCAATTAGTTAGCAAATAAGGTTCATCTTTTCTAGATATCATTGCCATATAGTTTCTTGGTCTCTTAGAATCAAGATGTGTTCATCCTGTATATATTATCATCAATAGAAGTAAAAATCCTGCAGGAGAAAACTGGAGCTGTGGTTCCATTTGTGCAAACATGTCATTTTTACCTGATATCCTCATGTCTACAAATCCTCTAGAGCACAATGGAGTTCCACAGATGTTACCAGAACCACCACCTCAAGGCACTGCTTGTCATTGAAATGACTGACTTTCTTCTTTCCTATTACTGTTGACATGCAAGATGATAAGATCCCAGGTTGTTTGTAGCATCTAAAGTGTTTTCCAAGGCTGGTATTTAGAAAAGTGTCACTATATTTGCACTACAGTAACTGGAGACACTTTGCAACTGACTGTCCCCTTGTTCCTGTAGTTATTGAGCCAGCATTCATAAAAGCTCCCAATTTTTAGTCTGTCTATTGTTGTATGCACTTAGATCTTATCTGCTGCTATCTCCTCTCTAAGATAAACTGTGCCAATCATTTCAGTTTCTATTTAAGAGCTTTTCTGTGGCCTTCTCTGGGCCTCTGTAATTTCACACAGTCAGCCATGGAGACCCCTCTCTGCACATTGGAGTGAAGGTACCTGGTCTGTCTTGTGATTTTTCCAGAATGATAAAGAATTATATAGATATTAATTCTTCAGGAATTGATTGAAAATTTGAAAGTAATGAAGGTAAACATGGTTTACTGTTCAGTAAAATATGGTTAGCTTTTTTAGCTGTTGCAGCTCATCTACTGGTTGGATGCTTTAAGTGGTTAGATTTTTCAGAAACATTTCTATGACAGTGGGCAGATAGTGTAGTCTACTGTTTTACTTGTGCTGGGAAATTGGCTGTGTCACAAAGTGAAGAGATAAACATTCCAGCTTGTTAGAGACACTGAAATATCCATTGCAACCAGTCATGGCCAGTGGATGTGACATCCACAAGGTGATGGATATCTCTCCTTGAATGATTTAAAAAAGGCTAAAAACTTTATGTTATTTAAAATCTTGTAACTCTGGAAAGTGTACTTTTGCCTGAAGAAGGGAAGAATTTTATTTGAAATAGTATCTCAAACACAGTCAAGGCTGGTGGATCATAAACTTCTTGAAGATTCACCTTCTTTTAATCATAATCTGTATTTTAAAATGGATTTTTTTAATCAGGCAAATAATTTTGCAGGGAATTAGGCAGTGACGGGTACAAATGGTATCAACTTAATCACAAAGAGTCAGAATTTCATTTATATAAAATACAAAAGTTCTCAGACCTTGGAATACTGAAATACAACTGTTGATATATTTTTTCAGTGTATTTTGTATACATAAAAACCCTGCTAATGTAAAGAATTGAATAACTGCGTAATACTTTGGCCAAATATGTGGTTATTAGGCATGCCTGTCGGCACAGCTCACCTTTATTTTGAATGCCGGTAATTTCCACAACACAACTTGTGCCCCAGCTAATTACTGATTGGGGTGGAGTTCCAAGATATTTTGGTTTTTTAAAAGTTATTTTTTTAACACAGAGCATTTCCCTGATCATGCACAGCTGACGGTGTGGTGGAAGCAGTTTGAAGGCAGTAGCACAGATAAGCACAGAGGACATAAATGTCTTAAACCAGCTTTGCCTGCAAGTTTGTGTGTCACAAAACCCTATCTTGGAGTTAACGACCTTGATCTCAAGCTTGGCCTGGAAACTGGACCAGAGCTTCATACCGGAGAACTGGCACTCCACCTCTTGCTGTGTGGAGATAATTCTACTCTGTGTTCTTTGCATGTCGTTGCCACCTGTTAATCAAAATTAAAATGCTGGCCCCAGGAGGACCAAACCACTGAGAAAGGTCCACTGAAAGAAGCTGGCCATATCCAAAATATGTAAGTGTTTGCTATAGGGAGGTGCTACCAAGGAACTTATGGTATCAGTTAAATCACCTTTATAATTCTGTAGTCCTGCTCTCCTGCAAACTTTAAACTCCTGTAAGTAGTGAAGAAAACAGAATAAAAAGAATAATAGAAAAGGAACGGGTGCAGATGAAATCTGCTTTTCCATAGGCAATACCACTAAACAGGATGAAACTCTTGCTTATGCTAGCAACTGTTATCAACACGATTTAGTGGAGCATTCAGCTGTCAGATGATAATTTCTCCATTTGATACTCTCACACATTAAATGGAACGATCAGTACCTGGGACTGCACCAAAAGGAACTAAATCTGCAACTGCTTTCTGTTCATAAAAGTGTAAGAAAAACCAAAACCATCGGCACTGCCTGTGCATGTTAGCTGTGTCCAAAATTTGGGATAGTCTCGGGAAAAAAATTGCCTGCCTAATGGGCAAGCTTAATGCATGATAAAATAACAAGTGCAGATACACATTTCAAGACCTGGCTGCTAGGCAGGTCCAGAAAGCGAGTTCAGACCTGTGTCTTTGTGGTCTGATTGACTTCTGCTTGCTTTTGGGTTACTCATGTGGCCAAGAAGATACTTTGGGGAGGGAGGTGGGCATCATTGGCACCATGGTCCAGCTGGGTCATGCAATGCAGAGAGAGGATGAACGACTTGCCTGAGGTTTGGCAGTGACAGGATCTGAACCAGGATTAAGCTGCACACCTGGGTTTGCTCTGAGCCTTCCACCACTGAATCTATGTGAAGGAAACTTGTCAGGTGTCTTGGCTGCCTGTACTATCCCCTATCTTCTGAAGAGAAGCTTTTGCGTAATGTCTTATAATTGTGATGCATATTAAAGTATGCGTTTTAGTACTACACACAGTGTATATGCCAGAGGTGTAGTTGTTCCCAACAGCAGCAGTTAATTACTTACAGGTCTGTTTGTAAATAGTTGCTTATATTTTAAAATGGCTTTGGGGTGCATTTGGGACTTTATTCATGACAGGCAATAACCAGAACCATCAGCTTTCCTGAACGTGACCATCAGTTCAGGATGTCTGCACAGTATGGGAATATTTCATCCTATAGAGGAATGTAGGTAAGATCTCTTTTTAATTAGGGGGCTAGGGAAAAAAAAATCACTTCACGGAGTGAAATGTGCTTAGAGGTCTTAGCTAAGCTTTTTAGTCCATTTGATGGAACCATCAGACATATTTACCAGCCTCGGTCCTTGGAGGTGAGTGTTTGCTTAGAGGTCTGGGACTGACTCTTCAAGGGGCTTGCACACTGCAGGTATTCAGTACAAATTTATGTGCATCAAGCACTCAGACAAAGAGACGTGTGGAGGAACCTGTGTCCCGGCTATTTACACAATGCACCTCAATTGCCCAAGAACAGAAGACGTCTGTTTGAGAGCTCTACATTGCCAATCCTTTACAGGGGTCGAATTCATCATTTGAAGAAAGAGAGTGGCAAGAAGAGAGGAACAGGATGGTTTATTGCAAAGTTGCTTTAGTGTTTGAGAAATGGAGAAATTTGATTGAACTGTACTTATCAGCCATGACTTGCTGTTGTCCATCACTCGGCGCCTTAAGAGTCCTCCTGATTCTTGCAGTGAGTGCAGCTTGCTGCCAGAAAATCTCAACTTTTGTTAATGTATAGGCATTCATCATCTGCTGTTCATTAACACACATATTGCTAATGCCTGGCAATGGAGTGAACATTTTTCTAGAGTGGGGTCGAAAAACTAATTATTCACCATATGGTGGCCAGCTCAGCAACAATTGCTGAAGCCATGGAAGCAAAAGGAAGTTGGCTGGTTGATTTCTTTGGGCAGTTTGCACAGTGATGACTCTCTTGACACATGCCATTCATGTGGCCGCTGCATAACAGATGGGCTAAGGCTGGGAACTGTGGAAAAATCATGGCAGAGGTCTGGTGGCAGCCTCTGTCTTTTTATCCTTCAGAATGACTTTGGGTCACGTGGGCTGTGAAAATAACAAGCAGGGGATTGTGCTCTGAGGATTTCCCTGCTTCTTTCATAAAGCCAGAGCGTAATTTTGACTGCCTTTTCGTATTTTGTTTATTAAAGGGATCAGGGTTTTAGATGAAAGAGATTACTTGGTTTGTGGTAGGGGGCTGTGCTGTGCCCATGACACTCGGCTCATTGTTAGCAGGGAAAATGCTGGCAGTTTGATAAGGGATAAGAAAATGGAGGGGTTTTAAATTAAAATTTAAATTACTCCTTATTTGTTCTTTTCTCATTTGTAAATCTCACATAGGCAAGTTAAGATAAGAGCTGTTTTAGATTCAGAATACTCAAACCTGAAATGAGTTAGTGTTTTTTCCAGAGGAGCTTAGTAAGGGAGGGTAAGATTAATTTGAGCATGCTGCCTTTGCAACTTGTATGCTTTCTGGATTTCATATCATCACAACAGCGCCTGAATGGGGAAGGCATTGAAAGTTTCCAAGCAGAGATTTGCTGAGCTCTAGTGTAATTCAAAATTAAATTGGGTGGGGCTGAACTATCTGAAAATTCAGTTTTAATTGATTATAGCGAATTGTGGCAGTAGGAGAATTTTCTCGGGTCTCCTTTCACAGGAGTTGGGAGGAAAAGTTGACAAGCGACGAAGGTATTGCCAGTTCCCTTCTGAAGCTGCACAGCCTTCCCAGACCAGTGCTGGTCAGACTGGTCGCAGTGGACATCGGATAGGAAAGGTGAAGTGAAAGCAGGACTGCGTGTGAAGTTGCCCTGCACAAGGGAAAGTTTGCAGGTGAATCAATCACAGTCATGTGGGATTTGGGTCTGTTTTGACAGGAAAAAGACACAAAGTTTCTTAGGTGAAATGTGATATGTGAGGTCTTGATTCGCTATTCTCATCTGTAAATGTTTCTTACTGTCATATTTTATCTAAATATATACAGGACCTCCTCCCCCCAGAAAAAAAAAAAAAAAAAGCAGAAGAAAATGTAAGTCTCTTACATAGCAAAATTCAAGCAATATTTCACAATTCACTGTCTCTGAGATTTCTCTTTACAAGCAAATGGGTGCATGTGGCTTGTCGTCATGGTGTTACACTGTTGGCTGTTCACATGCAACGCTAATTTCTGCTGCCATGTTCCACAGAGACAGTATGGTAACACTGAGCAGGTCATTGGGTGAACACCATGTGGCTTTCAATGTCCTCACATCAGCCCTCATGCAAACCCCATTTTCCATTCTTCTATATCAAAACCAGGCCTGTTGGTTTTGGAAGCAGGATCTGCTGCTTTTGTGGTGGTGCTCAGGGGGAGCCTCTTCGCAGGCTGACGTTCACTCTCTCAGTGCAAGTACACAGGAGAGATTGAGGGAAAAGAAAGTAATGTGGTTTTTTTTCTTGGATTCTTCTGTCACTGTTTACCATAGGCCAGGGGTAAACAGCACTAGTTTTCACTAGGGCATGGTAATTTCCAATAGGTGATCCAGGGAATACATTGTACTGGCTCTATCTCCTCTATGAGAAGGAAGTTCACTAGCCCACAATACTGCTGGCACTGGGTATTTTTTCTGGAGAAGGATAAACCAATGTGTTTTATTTGATGAACTTCCTCATCAGCCTTTTTTCCTCTGCAGTGTCGGGGGGAAACGTGCAAGAACAATGTGGGGCTATGCTGCATTCCCCTTAGCCCTGTCGTGTGTTACCTGCGTTTCTGGGCTTTTATGGTCTCCTTGGTCCGTGATGGGTCCTTTGCTCAGCCAGTGCTTACACCACCTTCCCTCAGTGGTTTCCCTATCTGCACTAAAGAGAGGGATACTCCTGTTTTTAGCAAGAAGTGGGTCCAGCAGAAGATTAGGACCATTATACTCTAGCAGATGCTGGAGAAAGTTTCCATGTCTCAGTGCACTGCTAAGGTTAGACTGCTAGAAGGCTGGATGTTCACGTCACTGCTCCCCTTTAGCTTTTGGAGGTCACTCCAAACCCCTAGCACCTAATCAGGTGTTCCTCCATGTGTGGTCCACCTTCTTACCTGAGCTTGTAGAGCTCTCTGCTAACCTGGCTGGAAAAAGTCCCTCCGATTTTATGTAGAAATTTGCAAGGAATTCTTATGCTTGCAATTTATAAATTTGAATGCCTGCCAAATGTGATGGCTAATAGTCTCTTTTCCCATGAAAAAAATCCAGAAGATAAATATTTATTAGGAAAATTCAATGCAATTCCTAAGGCCTCAGGTGGGGTGTAGAGGTATTTTGCATATTTGAAGAGAGAAGATGGCATGAAAGTGTGTCCGTATTCACATTTATGCATAAATATACAACATACATATATACACACTTCCATGCCATTTTCCAGACATGCACATATATGTATACAAGCATATATTTAGAAGTAAAATAATCTCTTTCAAAAATGAAAGATGCATGTTAACAATACTGGGTCACAAAGAATGAAGTCAAAGAACCTAAATGTAAGAGCACTCCTTGTGCAGAATGCCAGATGTTTCCCTAAGACAGTGGCGGGAAAGCATTGCAAACCAGTTTCTTCATAAAGTGCTTCCAATTCAAAAGAAGAATTTGTAGTGATTTCACCATACACAAGTACTCACCTCTCTGGCTGTTGTTAGACTCTTATCTGAGTATTTTACTAAAAGTATGTGTATTCTTATTTTTATGGTGTAAAAATTAGGGAAGTGTAACCTGTGTTCCTACCCTGCTTATAAGATACAGTAAACATACAGGGCAATCTTTAGACTTTAAAATCTAAAAAATGGTTTGGTATGAATGAGGTGAACAGCCCAAGTATTTGTGTTGGGGTCAATATCCCAGATTATGTTCCAGTTACAGAAGACATAAATTAATTTGTCTCTGTGTTAATAGTTAGAGAGACTTCAAATTATACAGTTTTCCTTTTGCAATCAGCTGGAATACCACACATTGTGGGAAACAGGATTTAATATGTTAAAATGTTAAACATTAATATGTTAAAAGACTGAAATTTGGCAGAAATATTTCTCAGATCAGAATCTGCAGTTGCTTTCTCGGGTTCCTACATGAACTGAAGATGGGGATGGGCTGTACAACGATTCCTTGTGTGAAAATTCACCTGTTGCTGTGCTTTGGTACTTCTGCTGCTCACTGAACAGTTTTGTTTTTAAAGTTGGCTTCACAAGGACCTTATCAAAGTGTTCAGGTTTTTAAAACAGATGATAGATGAGCATAACTTTTTGTTTCATGAATGAAGATATGTTATAGGAAAAAGTTGTGGTGGTTTTTTTTTTTTTTTAAATTGAACTAAATACCAGACATTCAGACAGCGAAGTATGGGGTTTAAGTTTAGCTTTTGTTTAACACTCTCTTATGCAACCAGCAAGAGAAGAGCTTTGAAGCCCAGATATAATGAAAATCTTTCCTTTTTCGTGGAGGCACAAGATCCGCCATGACCTTCATCTAGGGAACTGGTGAATGCTTGCCTGGCAAAAATTTTCTATAAATTTCCATAAATTATGGGTGCAGAGTAATGCAGCCATTTCTGGTTAAGTCCTGGAGCCCAGAGTTTGCTATTTGATCCAGTCCTAAATCATACCACAGTCCTTTGCTGAGCTGATGGACTCACCCATTTGGATAGGAAAGGCTGTTTATTCTGTTGCTAGGATAAAATGGCTCTTATTTTAAGAACAGCTGAATTGTGTTTCTCTCATCCTTGTTTAATACATGTCTTAAGTAGATGATATGCACTAAATTGGTTTAAATGAGATATTAAGTGTGGGATGTGGGTTGATTCTGTGTGCCTCTAAGTGTTAGGCTGGGTATTTAAAACTTTGCTGTGTATATTTTTTCTAAGTCCATTCACACAGAGACTAATAAAAAATCCCCAATCAGAATACAGGGATATTTCCAAGAACAACATCTTAAATACTTCTTGAATTAGCTTTGTTTCAGCTTTGTCAGCCTTATTTGCTGAATCTTCACAAGTGTTTACTGGATGTTGTGGCTTTGCTACCATCTCCACCATCCTGAAGCGGGCCATTAACTCAATATAGTTTGAGAAATACTCCACTGTCATTCTGCTGTCACACTTTAACAGTTTCAGAGCCATGAACAATGAAAAGAGAAAAAAACAGAAAGAGAGACCAGATTTTTTTTTTCTGTGTTTCCCTGTGTTTTATTTATACTGTATGTGTTAACCCTCCAGCAGTTGCTTTCAAGCAGATGGTTTAAATGGGAGATTAAACATGGAATGTACAACTCCTTTTTTTTACGAATCTCAGCCAAAACTCTAGTGTTCATTTCCCAGGAAGCAATTCAACCTGAATTTGATTTTAATTAGGGTGGAGAGCAGACCTCCCTACTGTTAGTTATAATTCTTCACAGAAGAAAATTTATGGTAAAACTAACACTAACCACTGAGCTTGATGGTTGGAGGGGACCTCAGGGTGTCTGGAAGCCCCCAATGAAACAAAGATCAGCTGTAGTTGAGTTGCCTCTGACTAATTTGTCTCACAGGCTTGTGAAGACCTCCAGAGGTGGAGTCTCTGCAACCCCCTCAGGCAACGTAACCCAGTTACATGTACCCTTCTTGCATGGGACTAGGTTTCATGGGTTTGCCATTGCACTCGAAAGCAATTTAACTTAGAGCCCTGGAAGACTTTTGGGTTGTGACTGGCAGTCAGGGTTTAAAGCAGGTTGCTTCAGATGAGCTGCAAATGGCCTGGCATGTAGGGATGGTTATTTTGGCATAAGTAAGGTTGATCCCATTACCATGCTGGCAATACTTCTGTGGCTTCATAAACCTGTGCTCATCCTAATGCCACAAAATGCCTTGCTTGTTATTTGATCTGACCACCTTTGCACATATTTCATTTGATGTCTGTGTGAGCCTCAGCTTTTTGTATCACCTGTCAAGTGTACCTAAAAAAGATTGATGGTAAACAGGTCTTGTGGTTTTTTTATATTTGCCAGAGAGTGTGTAATGTTATTCCATTTACAATAATGTTTCTGCATTTTACAAAGACTGCATTTTACAAAGACAAAGAAGTACGATGGATTATCTATGGATATGAGACTAACAGACACTGTATGACTCTTTTTGGCGATGTGCTTCAATGTTGCTGAAAGTTGGCAAAAACACAAGTAAAGTGATTGGTGAGCAGATTGCTTTATGATAAGAGTAAGGGACGTCAGAAAAGATGCCAGGCACTTGTACATATTGCAGGAGTCTAAGTCTATACATATCCACATATTTAAATAGAATAAATGTTTGCAGTAGGTTGATTTTATTTATTGTGTTGGTAAACTTGCCAAACATGTGACATGGTGGGCATTGGGATTGACACAAATGACAAAAGCGATAGCGATGACAAAACCAGGGATGTATAAAGGGGTGATAGTTTCCTAGTGGCTTAAGTGATAGGGGTACCCTTATGGCATGGCAGAAGGAGAATATAAGTATTTGTGGTCTGCAGATTTTGCGTGTAAAAAGACTCAGATTTGGTCCATCACAGTTTAGCCAAGAAACATATTTTTTTCCTCCATGTAGCTTTGGTCTTGTTCAAATTTATACAAGTCCTGTAAACATACATGTATGGACACAAGCAAGCATATAGACACTATTAGACTCAATAAAGTCCGAGCTTATTGATATAGCTGTGTAATATGGCTGTAGCTGCAAGACAGGTATCTTATTTTCTCTGGTTGTTTAATGCAGATGACAGCTTTCCATAACGTGAAAGTTGTTTCTGGCACCTACCATCTGCTCAGGAAATCCTAATGAACTGTATTGTGGAAAAACAAAAGCAGAAGCTTAAAGACAAACAATAGTTTTGGAGGGAGGAAATATTTTTTTTCCCCCATCCTAATAATGAAGACTTTACTAAGCCCATATTTTTTGATTGGCTTTTCCCCCCTGCCTCCTTCAGAAGACAGGATTTGTTGGGAGGGGAAGAAACTGATCTCTGAAAAAATTATAAAAAAGAGATATATGTGTTGACAGCTGGGATATGTTGATGTGGTGGCTCTTTTCTGTAGCTATCTAATTTTTGTTCTGAGAACATTACACAAACTCAGACACTCACTAATCCAGCAAATAAGGACCCACTGCCAAAGCAAATTCCAGCTGTGAACATGCAATCGGTTCTGTGGTTCAAATAGGAAAGTATCCTATGCCTAAATGTAATTTCCATGCACATTTGCCTATTTGGCTGCACCCTCCATCTTTGAAGAAGTGCAGTTTTGCAGTCAATGCAGAAGCTGATGCCATCGTTCTAATAATAATGAAAATATTTGTTGCATGGGACGTTTGGGTTTGCATCTGGGTTTTCATTAATATCGCCTGAGTGAAAGCCAAATCCTTACGTATGGATGTGTGGGCGTAATTTGACTGGCAGGTGGATGTCTGCCTGAAATGCCGGTGGGAGGTGTGTGCAGCCTTGGTTGGGGTGGCAGGGACCGACTGTTCACTGGCAGGTTGTGTGCACATGGTGTCCCCTGGGTCTGAGGATGCACCTCCAGAGCAGGGAGCTCTCAGGGGCTGCCTGCTTGTAAGGTGATGTCAGTCTTCGGTGTTGAAGGGCTTGTGGGTTAATGGGAGGTCTGCAGCAGAGGTCCCTTCCCGCTCTGTGGCAGAAGCAGTGACACATACTGGCACAGCCATGGCCAGGGGGGTTGCTTCCCAGGCACCAGCCCTCCTTCTGGGCCCCTCCAGCTGGACAGTGCTGGTGCCTGCTGACCTCTCCTCACAGCCTTGGAACATGGGACGAGGTGTCGCCAATGGTGAATAGAGAAGTTAGCGACCCAACCCGTCCTTTGCTCCTGGCAGGCACCCAGGGGAATAAGAACAGCAATTATCATGAACAACATATATTCTAGCAAGGTTTTAGATTTGGGAGAGAGCTTTTGGGAGCAAGGACTCATAAGAAAAGGCCTTGGGAAGCATTTCTGGGCTGAGGGAGCTCAGCCTTGTGTCCGGGCATTTCAACTAAGGTGGTAGGCACTCCTGCGCAGCGTGGCTGTACTAAAGCCAGGCCATGCCAGCGCTGCTGGGGGGGGAGCCTCCAGAAGGGGTGTGCTGGCGGTGCCCGTGTACCCTGCGGCAGCCCTCTACCTGGAGGGGCTCAGGGTGTGAGCCAGGTTCAGCTGCGCTCTCATGAAATCCTAGTGAGATAAGGAACAGGACCTGCCTGGAGAGCAAAGCAGTGTCTGCTAACCTCGCCTCCTGATTTGCCTTGAAGTCACGCTTCTGGAGATTCCTGGTTTTGCCCCAAAGTTGTCTGTGCAAAACACTCATCATTGGCACAACTTTTACGTGTTCGAACTGACCAGTTTTTGTTTGTTTCTTTTTAAATGGTGACAAAGATCAGAACAGATATATTACTGTTTAGTGTTGAGATGCAAACTGAACAGTCAGACAGGACAAATACTTTCAGACACTTAGCTGAAACATACTGGATGAATTAGATTTAAGGTCTAGATGCAGTTAATGTGCATTACCTGTACCTGATGTTGTCCTGGAGCCAGCCCTAGGCCTTACACATACAGGGTAGAGGCTACAGGAATATAGTTGCACATTTTTGTGCCAAGTCCAGGGCTGAGGACACAGTGGGTCTGAGCCAGACTGTCTGCAGAGCCAGAGAATGCAACTAAACAGGCACAGAAATGTTCTGAGAAGCTGAAGTCAGAGAGCTCCTTGTGTTTTGGGGAGTGGACCTTGACAGTCAGCAGCTGAGTCCCCCTGAACCATGCTCATTTTAGAGTTAAGGAGTGTATTTCTTGAAAATATCTCAGGAAATTATTTCCCATTTTGTTCTGCTGTTGCCATTCAGTTTTGCTTTCCTATGCTTTCCTTACCTCCACATTACAAGTATGGAAAAAAATAATCTTTCCAATAATCTTGTGCTTCGCGTGCTGTCTGTATTTCATTACAAAATTCACTAACAAATTGCTGAAAAAATAAATTAACTGAGAATCTTGGAATATGTTTATCAACAGCATAGAGGCTTGTAGTTGAGTTTGGTATTGCTTCTACTAAACCACAGACTTTGAATTCTGATTAAGTTGTGTTTCAGACTCTGAACTGAAGGTATTTAAAAGTCAAACTTTTATTAGTTCATATTCTTTCTGAATAAGTTGCATAAGTTAGGGTGTAGTTAGGCCAGAGCTATAACAGCCTTAATAAACTATTGATCTCTGAACACAAGGATTAATTCAGTTTGGCTCCTACTGAATTTGAATATCGTATTTGTCACATTTTGCTTAGGGCTGCAATTCACCTTTTTCTGGGAGCACCCTTCCCTCAGAGCATGTACTGAAGTATTTATTAGAGCAGAGGGGAGCCACTTGGAAGGAGCCTTGATCGAAAGTGTGTGTCCACTGGTGCCTGGGAAGCCACAAGCTTGGGCTGAATCTTCTCCATGGTAAGGAGAGAAGCAGTTTTCATCCAGCCCTCAGCCGCTCCGTTGAGCAGCGAGTGGCACAGCCATGTGCTTTGCTGGGTCTGAGGCTGGTGGAAACCCATCTGCGTTGTTCTTGGTGCCTGCCCAGGAATCCTTTCTGAGCTGCTGGGTATAAGGCTGTAAAACTGATCTGGAAGCAGAGTGTTCTCCTTCCTCTTCATTACTCAGCTGTTAAGTAAACAGTATTCTGAAATTTAAAAAAGAAAAAAAAAAAAGGAGATTTTACAGAAATGTGTCATATTCAGGTTTTCATTTTAAAGATGTATCTGTACAATTCTGCTGTACCTTGAACAGCTGTTAGAACCAAAGCGACCAATAAATAATATTATCTTTCTGGCTTCTAACTGTTTAGTAGGGCAGAAAATGATTGGGAAGCCAGCATTTGTTCAGTGAACAAAGAGTCAAACTATTTAACTAAATGAATGAACACTGATAATGGAACTTTCCTGCCATCTATTAATTTTACTAAAGAGACCTCTAAAACAATTGTAACGGTTTTGTCACCTCCATGCCATCTAAGGGCCAGACGGTGAATGTCATATACTGAGAAACTGTTGCTGATATAAGTAATACAACTGGCATTTAATTTGTGTAACTTCACTGGCACTATTTTCATGGCTACTGAAGGGTCGGTCGAAGATTTTAGCCTGCTGCGCTATATCCTTTTTATTTCAATTTTCAAATGCTTTTACAAGTGAACAGTATTATTGAGCCTCAAAACCAGAGCATTGTTGCTGACTACGTGTTACTAGTTGGCCAATACGAGAGCTATTGTGGGAGCTCTACCTTATAGGAAGAACTGCTGTTCAGCCTAATTATTACAGATTATTAGATTAATTTTTTAATTGAGTAGCCTAATTAAAGTAGCCCCCCTACTAGCGGTTAGGAAGAATATAGCTATTATCTTGTGTTCTTTCTCCACTGCTGCTGTGCATTCAGCTCCTTGCAGAATTGCCACTGAGGAGGAGGAGGACTGTTCAAAGTGGTCAATGTCTTTGCATCGGTTGCCAACTTTCAGACGTATTCTGACAATAACAAGTTCTGACAGAATTTTTAAAGCATTTTGCCTGCCTGTTTTGGGGAGATGATGAATGTGCCATACAGATGACCTTTACACAAGGCCGCATGCTAATATTCAGAACCGTGCCTTTGTTTGTCTGGAACAATGGCTGTCATTAAGAAAGCTGAGGTTGCCAATATGCCCCCCTATTTCAGCACCGGACCCTTCCTGATTGGGCACCGGGAAGCATCATGTGCCTTTGACTGAAATGACATGGAAGATGTATGGTCCGAGTGCTGTCCTCAGCACCACTGCTGTGATGGGAAGAAAACCACGCTGACCCAAATAGACCTGCGCTCAAACAATGTCGCACCAAACGAAGACAACATATTGGGAAGAAAAATGCTTGTAAACTGTGTGTGCTGGAAGATGTATTGGCCGCACGGCCATAGGGCAATCTTTGAACTATTGAAATCTTTAGAAATATTGTTTAGTTCTTGAACAATACTTACAAACCTAATTAATCAAGCATAGATGGTTATTTTCACTCTTTACATACTGCATCATTTTGGGACAAGAATAGGGCTGTCACATTTATTTTGCTGACCACTTCCCAGGTGCTTGCTGGCAAAACCAGGGTTTGAACATACATTTCCACAGCAATCCTCAAATAACAGCCTTAAGAGAGCCCCTGGCCTTCTCCTAATCCTCAGTGTGCTTCAAAACTTCCTGTGTGTTTCCATTTTTCTGTTTGTACATGTCTTGGGCTATGACACTTAATTTTCTTTTTAGTTTAGTTCTTTTTATATTTAAGTATTGCTAGGAAGAAATTTGACATCTCCTTCAGAACAGTATTTTAAACCTGACATGAACTTAATGAGTGATGGAGGAGCTAACGGCATAATTTTAATGTCAAATCAATTGTATATGTACCTCTCAAGAGATGTGCAGACAAAAAGTTCAGTAGAAGACCTGTTATTACTATTTTTTTTCCCCTACTGCAATCTTATCTGTAGAAGCTCTTGGGAAATACTCATGCCATGAATTCCTCTTGAATTGGACATAAACTGAGGACTTCAATCTCTTTCCAAAACTTAAATTCTTTGAATTTAAAATCCTATTGATTTCAGATTCTGGTATCTCTACATTTAGATTACTGTTATTTCAATAAATGTTTACTGGTTTTGAAATTTTTGACATACACCTTGCGGCCAAAGCCTTCTGGACTTACTGAAAGTAAATAACTGGACATTTTTAATTGCTTTTAAAAGCTATCATCATGTTTAGTAAGGCTTGAAATTAATTTGTAGAAGCAGTAAACAATTTATGAAAATGTTAAAAACTTTAAGATTCACCTCAAGCTATAATGTACAGCAAGAGCCATAAAATATTGTCTCTTGTTATAATTAAAACCACTGAAACAACATTTTAATAGTTTAATACCAATGATTTATACAATTTAATAACAATATATATTATTATATAATTATAACAATTTAATACCAATCATTATTTTTGTATGTATTATAATAGTCATGCTAACATGTACAAGAGATCTGCTAAAGTAAGCTATCATTCAGAAAAAAAGTATATTTTAAATCACATCTGATCTTGGACTTGACTTTAAATGAACAGTCAGGGTTAAAAACCTGTGTGTGAACTGCCCTCAGAGGCCACAGTTTCCCAATTTAAAGCTTACTTACTGTAGGAATGGGCATCCTTAAGCACATGCTTCATTGTATTTGAAGGCAATGAAGTGAGATATGCCCATAAAGTATGGACTTACTGAATGCACGCTGGCACTTTTTTGCATTTCTAAGTGCACATACTAATTAACATGAATTGCATGTTTGTTACTTTCTCTTTTTAAAGCAGCTTTTAGCCTACCCCTCCTAGTAACCTCATGTATGCATATTTAATATAATAAACAGTCCATATAAAAAAGCATGTCCCTCCCAACCAGGCTTGAGGTTGTGTGGGAAAATGTTCAGCCGCTGCTTGTCAAGGTCCGTTGCACAGGAAACAGGAATGTCCAGTGCTAAAAATCTTCCCATTTGCAGAAATGAATGGAAATAAGCCATACAAAATGCTGCTTTGATCAGGCTAGAAACATTGTACTCGTGTAAAATTAAAAGCAATCCAAGGTATGTGGATCTTCAGGGTTTGTGCACACAACCTGATTAGAAAGTAAGGGTAGCTGTGGGGATCTGTGGGCTAATGCTAGAGACACTGAGCTGCTAGATCTAAGCAGACAGCATTTCTGTCTCTCAGCACTCAGAAGTCATGAACTGAACCACCTCATCACTTGGCATTTAGAAATTCGGGATCTTTTTTTTTTTTTATTCTACAAAGACTGGAAAGGCAGTATTTTCATGTAAAAGGGAGAGGTGGTGAGTTAATAACTTTAGCTTGGTGGTTGCTGTTCCACTGTATAGCATTTTAAATTCTTTCTCCACCTCTTTCAGTCCATTTTAGAGGAGAGGGCACTCAGGTTGTGCCATCATGGCATTTCCAAGTCACCCATACCCAGGGGGGCTTCCCTGCCAGGCTGAGGGCAAGAAAGGATGCAAACCTCCCCAGATCCTGTGGGCCAACATAGGCATCGGGTAAAGATGCTGCTGTGTTAGGTGTGCTAGCAAAGCTTCAGGAGGCTGTGGCTCGTTGGCAAGAGCGGAGGTGAGGTGCTCCATGGGGCTGCAATGGGGCAATGCCCGGGTTAATCAGGCAGTGCTCAGCTGTGAGAGAGCGGCTTGCTGGGCCAGGTAGGTGTTACCTCCATTTTACCTCCTCCTTCCCTGTATGGACTCACTCTGTCTTACTTTCAGTCTCACCTTCAGCAGCACCAAACCAAGCCTGTCTGAGATATCTTTGTATCAGCTAATATTCCGTAGCATATTTCAGAAATCGGTTACACCATTCATCATGTTTTACATGCAAAAACCTATCTTTAGAGTGCATTTTGCATAGGTTGGAGCTCCTCTCCCTTTCCTCCAAGACCAATTTAAATACTGATTACAATGGAAAATGGAAATTTCCATCATACAGAAGCTTATGTCGAGGTTAATGCAAAAGAAGAGGAACTGAGCTGTAAACCTAAATGGCCTAATTGTGAGACTTTACTCTGACTGTTCAACAATGTAACATGTTCAGGTCCCCAGTGGCCTTATGAATCAAGTGATGTTTTGCCCACTGTCTCAGTAGATCCATCCTCAGATGAGGATGCAGGTGACTTTCTGGCCCCGCTATGGTAGGAAGACAGTCAGCTCACGTGGCGGGTGGTCTGCAGGCACCACTTCATCCTCCTCCAGCATTCACAGACCTTCTGCCTGCAGCAGTAGCACAGGTTTCATGAATCTCTGTATGCATGCAGTGAGAGGAATATATACGTCTTTCTGGGTCTTTTTGTGTGTACATCTGTATGTCAGCTCAGTCGCTGAGCAAAATCGTCACTTACATTTTCTTTCCAGAAATCTGCGCAGTTTTTCTTGCATCTGCCAGGGTCTCCTTGGCTGCGGGCGCGGACGAGGTCAGGAGCAGCATCCAAACCTGCCAACCTGCGCCGCACACAGGCTGTGTCTGGGTGGCGGAGGGTGGTGGCGGCGCTGGCAGCCCCAGCAGCCCCAGTTACCATGGCACTGGAGACATTCTCCAGGCTTCTTCATATTCTGCGAAAAAAATGCTCGGGGCAAACACCTTCTTTTGCAGAAATTTGGCATGACCGTCTCCTTCGCTGCTGGCCTGTTCTTCCACCCATCTCCCCACAAAGAGGTTAATAAATGTTTACTTTTTTTCCTGTTTCCATATGGTTTGTTCACAGGCTTTTGCTTGTGTGTGTATGAATGCTCACTTGCATTGACTGCTGTGAGGGAATTGTTCTACTAATGCTGGCCATCTTCAAATCAATGCCTGCACATAACAACAGAAAGTGCCTCAGATGTAGTGGTTTCCACAGGACTATTGTTAGGCCTTTGTTAAGCATTTTTGAACCTAATAAATAATGTCAAAAGTCTCTATCCTAGCCAAAAATGTTCCTTTTGAAACAGTTCTAATAGTATTTTTGTTCTGTGATGTCTCCCAGTGTTGTGAAGAATTTGTGCCTCACAATAGGAATCTGGTATATCGCGTGCCGCTTTGCCATTTTAAAAAATTTATTTATTTATTTCGAGATGTGAATCCTTCTTTTCTGAGCGGGCATTCCCATTTCTTTACATAAATGTTATTTTTTCTTGAATAAGCATATCACTTGGAACTTCAATGCTGTAAATGCTACTAAATTTCACAAACTACAGGGGGATCGATCTTAATAATGATGGAATAAAGGGAAGGAAAACAAATTGCTGAACTTAATTATATGCTATTTCAGTGAACCTCCTTTGTTTTTTGTTGCATAACTCATAATTAAATTAAGTCTAAAGCAAGGTTTTAAGAATTGCTTTATGCACTAAAAAACAATGATAACAATGGTCAAATATGATCACAGTAGCCCCTCTGGCTGTAATATCTATTAATCTAGATGTTAATGACTATTTATTCTGGAAAAATCTCTAATTGGAGACTCAGTGCAATTCATTATATCTTACCAATTAATGATAAACTTGAGCTGTCCTTAATCTGTAGTTTAATTTGTGGATAATATTCTCATTTCTGCAGTGCAATAGTGTGAGGCAAATCAAGCTAGGATGAAACATATTTGCTAGACATATTTTATTTCTGTGCATTTTACTTTGCTTATTTTAATTGGGCTCTTGGGAAAAATGTCAAACATTGCATTTCTGTGCATTCATATTCTCTGTGGCACCAAAGCTGTTGGATGCTATCTGTATTAAATAACTGTTTATACTGTGGGTTTTTTTTTTAGTCATCTCATTTCAGCTTAGTGCTGAAAAAGACATTTTAGCTTGTTTTCTGGCTACAGTAGAAATAAATATTAGAAGACCTACAGTAGGACCTGCTTATTTGTGCTGTTACGTGGGAGAATCTAAAACAAGTTTCAGCTCACTATAATTGTAGTGGAGAATGAAACTCCATTTGGGCCTTGTGACATCAAGCTTCTAATACTCCTGATGATAGTTCAGTGGACTTAGGTCTGTGTTTGTTTTCTTTTACAGTTGATGCTTAATTAAAAAAAAAAAAAAAAGAAATGTCCCCTCAGGGGCAGCATTCTTGGCCCCCAAGCTATGGCAATGGCATGGCAGCAGGAGGCAGGAGCAGGGACCGCAGGCTGTCATGCCTTCCCTGGGGAACAGGGGATGCTGCTGGTCCTGGCTGATGGAGCACCGGGTGCAGGACAGCACATGATATCCCTTCAGATTGGGAGAAAAATGAGTGCTATCAGTGCATTTTTTAAGTGCTGATAAATCCTGGAATATCTTCACTTCATCTGTTGATGTAGGGAAAGGGGATGACTTTGGGGTGTAAAAAAAACACCTGAAGAAAGTCCTCTGAAAACAGAGATGCATGTTCCCTATGCAGGGAATAATCAATTATAGCAGAAAATTTAGTAATAGAATTTTTTTAAACTGCTGTCTTCCAAGTTTAACTTGGAATCTCAAATAAAAATAAAAGATTTCTCTGGAGAAGGTTTTAGCCAGTAATAATGGTTTACTGTTAGAATTTAAATAACGGTATTATCAAAGTGTCTGCCAGAAAAGAAAAGAAAAAAA
>VZTL01033634.1:16790-27303 GCA_013400535.1 Scopus umbretta | reverse complement strand
AAAATGTGTTTACTTAAAAATATATTTGGAAGAACTGTTCAAGGTTAAAAAAGAAACCAAAACAAACAAGCTACACCCAAAAGACTTTACTGCCATTACACATAACAATACAGTCTTTCTTCAGTTATTTCAATGTCCTGGCAAGTACCCGGTTAAATAACGCTCTGCTTTCTGCCCCAGAGTCACTGGCTTGAGAGCTTTTATGAGGCATTTTATCCGTTTCAGGTGCTAAAAATTGTCTTTGAGCTTCTCAGAGTGGATGCTCTAGTGTCTAGGTCTGTCTCTGTTTGTAACAGCATTTCCTGCCTGCCTGCCTGCCTGCCTCCCTCCCTCCCTCCCTCCCTGCCTGCCTTCCTCTTGTCTGCCTGCCTTCCTCTTGTCTTCCTTCCTCTTGTCTGCCTTCCTTCCTTCCTTCCTTCCTCTTGTCTGCCTGCCTTCCTTCCTCTTGTCTTCCTTATTTCCTATGAGGGGCAGAGCACACTGTTGGTGACTGAGTAATTGTCTTCCCTCTTACTGTTTCTCGATAACATTTTAATATGTATATGTGTGTGTATTTTATACAAACACAACTATATATATATCATATTTCATATGTTTATATAAATGAACATAGACACACACATACCCACATGTATATAAAACATATATATAAAATGATAACTATATATACACACACAAAAAAGTCCTGACTTCAGGCTTCTTTCCCCCATAATTCATCTTCTAAAAATGAAATTAACAACATTTTGTATACCATATCATGAGGAATATTAAACATTGGAGCTAACTCCATTGACTTGCTGTGCCATGTTTAGTCTGTACGCAGGAGCCAGGGCAGACAGGAAAGAGCAGTTAGGTGGGCACTTAAGAAGACACCCTCATCCACCCGTATTTGCTGTTACTTTAGAAGCTGTTTCTGCAGACTCTAGAGCAGTCAGACAGACTGAATGAAGACGGTATTGATTATAAACTGAAGGATAAGACTTAGGACTAGGTGGAATCTCCTTCTGTACCATACGTTCAGACTACTATAATGAGGAGTTTTAAGATACCAGGAGTTCTCCTCCATTTTCTGGAATTCTTGGAAAACTCACCTTAAATTCTCTCTTAACTGAAAGTACTTACTCTAAACTTTCTAGACTTCATGCCACCATAATCATGGATATCATAAGCAGTGCTCTGTTTCTTGCAATTCATTAATGAATTTTAGCTTTTGAAGTACGAAAAAATCTAAGTGGAGAGTTCAGTTGCTTCTGCAGGTTTGCTGGAAAGTGTAAAATCACATTACTAAAGAGTCAGAGAAGTGCTGAAGTGTTAGAAATTACTTGTATTTCTGTATCTCCGTCCTAAACCAGAAGATACACTTTGAGAAAATTGTCTGCCATCTTATCATTTCTGTTTGAAATTATAAGGTGTGGCATAAATAAGTGACCGTAAGAAGGGTGAAGTATTTAAAGCACTGAAAATCTTTAAACAGGGATCTAGAGAAGCCAAATTCATCTGACTTGCAGTTGTAAAAAACTATTGAGTGCTACTAAAACAAATGATCTGAAAAAATGTATAGATATGGGGCAGGAGACAAGGCATTGAAATTGTCTTGTGAGGTACCTTACTTGAATTCTAATTTCCATTAACAAAACTGAGTGACTATTACATTTTTACATATTCAGGAGTTGGTAAATATGTTAACAAATTTTTCCGAATGTCATGCAAGAATATCCATTTGAAAAGCATTTTATGCATACCCTTTTGTATGATTTTTGGATATAATATCTTTTTTTGGGATTGATAACTTTAAGTTGAATTAATGAGAACTTAGATTGAAAAGTAAAATAGTTCTGCATTGGATTGTATGGTTTAATAACAAGAATGGGAAAAAAAGAACTTACTTTATTCCACTCTAGCTGTGCTGAAATAAATGTTCAGTTTTACAATATCTGCATATATTCAGATTTTCTGAATATTTAAAAAATATATTTCTTAGAATTTGTATAAAGTTTAGTTCAGTACAAGGAGCCATTTAAAAATGCAAAGTATTGGTGTAAAAACATTTGCATCAGAGACAGGGATAAGCAGGCCACTAACATGGCCTCAAAACATTACAGTACCTACAATTAATTTTTATCTTTGTGGAGCTGTTGAGATTACCTTAGGGACATTGCTAGATATGTGCTTAAATTTTATTTCTAGTAATGCTGCTTTCTAATCTGTCACTTACAATACAATCTTAAAAACACTACAAAGATACACATCTACATGAGAGTGCATTTAATACTATTGTGCATATGCTGTGAAGCAGATGGTATTTTCAGTAAGTTATTTATGAAGGATATGCTTTGCATCACCACTTGAAAGAATTAAGTATCTTGTTTGCTAGTCATATCTTGTTAAAATCTTTATTCACCCTTTTGTTCTTGGTATAAGTGTCCAATGGGATAAAATTAATCCCCTCAACCATATGTGTTATGCAGTACAGAGATCATAGTATATTTTTTTTTTACTTTTTCAAAGTAACTTTTATGATTTTTTTGTGTATATCATTCATGTTTTAGTGAGCATATGGTAGTTGAAGTCCTACAACTTTTCTTTTTGATTATTTTTTAAATTGATGTCATCCTTTTGATCATCAAAATTCCAAGAGATTCTGAGAGATATTTGAAAATGCCTTATTCCCTAGCAGTGTTTTTTTAAAAATGCTATAAATCGATTTTTACATCTTCTAAACATATTGTTCAAATGAGTAATATGATAAAGTGAGCTTTATTGCTAACCTTGATATGTGACTTTTAGCAGAAAGAGCAACGATCTGTCTAAATGTGGGCAGCTAAAATACTACAGGCTATGTACTATGGTGATTTGAGAAAGCGACACTATCTAGGAGGTTTAGCTAAATAGGAACTTATTTCTATAGTTGAAAGAAAGTCTTGTGAAACTTTGGTTAGTGCCTTGGCCAGGTTGTCCTCTGGTTGTGAAGTCCATTGCGTTGCCTCCCACTGCATGAATGAGCCCAGGTTTTCTTCCATGAGCTGCACTACCTGCAGATCTCTGCCAGAAGCAGATCTCAGCCTGCAGGACCTATTATCTGCAGCAATAACCGAACATAGTCATTATCAGTTCCAAACAGAAATAACTTGCCCTTTCCAGCTGTTTTATTTGGAATCTCAGGTTTCAAGCTCAATGCCATCCTCCCTAATTAGGAGGCCTTGAAGATCTTAGCCTGGGGGTTGTTTAAGCAAAAGGTATTCTCCAGGACAAACATATTTTATCTCCAATACAAGTATGCTTTCGTGGTCTAACTGCAGTTAGTTATTAGAGAAACATACACATTTAGCTTTGGGCAAACACGGTGAGCAGCATTTGTATTCAAGACAATAGGTACTCATCAGTGTAAAATCCTGTCTACTATGCAAGGTGCATCTTTTGATCTTTTAGAAAGAGCTGGAAAATTGGATGGTATTTGAAAAGTCTTTCAGCTGAGAAATGTCAATAAAGTAATCGTGTTGAGACCAGTATATGGAATTGACTTCTTGGAGGGGCCACAGGGATGGTTACAGGTGCAGGAATGAATTGCGTAGCTCTTGATTACATAGACCGAAGTTCACAGATGAGAAATTCTGCACAGGCTCAATGTCTCCAGGCTGTACCACAGTGTCTCATTTCACGTGGCGAATTGGAGTAGAAATACCGGGATACCGTTTTTCACACTTTTTTATGCAGTGTGTGAGGAAATGCTTTGTAAATACTTTGCCTTCAGCACACTAGTAAATACATAAAGGCAACAATGAAGTGTGATTGCACTGTTACGGTTGGTGCATGTTAAGAAATGGGAGTAAACGCATAACATAATTTCTTACTGAAATGTTCTTTCACAGTCTGGCTCCCCTCAAACACTCTTCCTCTGCATTTTTTTGCAAATTTGCAGTGTTTAATGTGTGTGTCTGCAGGTCACTGCTCCCTGTCCACATTACTTCCATAAATAAATAGAAATAATTGCCGGTGGTTTAAAATGATTATCATTCATCTATTGCATGTGTTTGTTGTTAATCCATTAACTTGAAAACATTACTGTTTTATTTTTATTTTTTTTTAAATAAATCTGGAAGAAGCAGTCTAATGAGAATACATAAGTCTTTTCTCCTCCTTCTTAGATATCGGTATTTTGAATGCAACATTCCTCAAAGTTTATTCTTTTAATAATCCTATAAAAATGTCAGGGTGTTCGTGAAGTACAAACACAAGTGCTGTACACAGTGCAAAATTGCAGAATTGCCAGGGTAAGCTGATGGTTCATTAAAAGGCTGGTTTTAATATAGGAGAGAAGTAATCAAGAAGTGGAAATGAGAAAATAATCGAAATGGAAATACAAGGGAAAGGAAAAAAAAAGGCTTAAGGGAACATGTAATATCAGTGCTTCCTTGCTAAGAAGGTGAGCGTATCATATGTAGGAAGGAGAAAGTGGTAGATTGGCGAGTCCACTGCTAGAAATACAAACCACAGGTTTTCCCGATACCAAATCTTCCATTTTGCTGATTGATAGGTGTCTTCTGTGCTGTTCCTCGAGTAGCCAGCAGCATGTGGAAATTTAACAGTGCTTACCTGAGCCACGGAGAAGCACTTCAAAATAATCTCTATTGTTTGCACATTAATATCTTCCTATAATTTTCAGTAAAGTATTTCTCAGGAAAGGGATGCTACAACAGCTACTGAAGATACTACAGATCTAAAGATGACATCTGACACTTGAGACTGACTGTTCTTTTTTGACAATACAGGGGATCTTTTTGGCTATAGAGTACACCCATTGCTTCTTCGAGATTTTCACACATGAGTTCTGGAACAGAAATATTTTGTATTTTTATTTTGGTATCTGTAAGTATTAAGCAAAGATAATGCTTAAAGAATAGCAAAAACCACAAGATAGGTATTGTTTTGCAGTACTTGGAGATTTCAGAGCACGAGACAGTGACATAAGAATGTATGTAGGTGCATATCAGATCAGAGCAAATGTTCAGCCAGTTAATATCTTGACTAAAACAGATGAATAACAGTGTATTGACAGCCTAGGGAAGAGTCCAAGCTGAAAGCAACATTGCACAGTAATTTTCCCAGAATTTCCTGTGACATAGTGATAGGTTTATATTTAATGATTCCCAAATAGGCTTTTTTCCCATTAATTTGTCCAGTCAGTTTTGGAACCTTTGTAAGAAGTTTACAGAGAGTTCCTTACCTTAATTTCATGTTATGTGAGACAAGTTATGTNCCTTTTTTCCTTCCTTTTTTCCTTCCTTTTTTCCTTCCTTTTTTCCTTCCTTTTTTCCTTCCTTTTTTCCTTCCTTTTTTCCTTCCTTTTTTCCTTCCTTTTTTCCTTCCTTTTTTCCTTCCTTCCTTCCTTCCTTCCTTCCTTCCTTCCTTCCTTCCTTCCTTCCTCTCAGTTTTGTTGTTGTTGTTGTTTGTTTTAATAGTAAGTCATTTCTTTATTCCCTATATCAGAAATGAGAATGAACAGTCTATATGCACCTTCTCCAGACCACTGAGAATTTAATAGAAGTGTATTATATCTCTGTCCTCTACTTGTCTTCATCCAGGCTGGAGCATCTTGTTTAACAGTTCCAGGTACAGAAAACCTGTAAAGAAGCCTAATATGTTAAGTGCAATTTAATAATCCAGAAAGTCAAACTGCATATTTTAAGCAGCTGAATAGAAAGAGGTCTCTGTGGACTTCTAGAGTTCTCCCAGGCATTAGCTGGTTTTGCTCATTTGAAGTTTACTCAATACTTTGTTGCTTATTTAGTAAGTGTACACATCTTTGAGTCTATCCTTTGTAATTCTTCCTAGAAATAGAGGTTTGATAATAAGAAACAGCAAATTAAATCATTTAAATGTGATCTTTGTGGTAATTAAAAATTTTAAAAAATCAGTCCCTTAACTGTGCTCTGTGACATGCACATATATAAATAGGGCAAGATCGCCTTACATACATTGAAGTTTGTTAACTGCCATGGTACGCTGTTAACAATGACACTTCCAAACTTGATGTTACTGACAGGGGCTTCATTAATTCAATTGTTCAGACTTGATTTTTGGAAACTTTTGCCTGAGGTTGTGTGAAAATGTAGATGGAAATTAACAGTGAGACTAGAAGGAGTGAAAAAATGGACATTATTGGCTTTTAAGGTTTGGGGTTTTTTATAAGACAAAGTAAAGCAGAATTAGGGACATTACATTTCTTGACAGATGTCACACAGGATTTACCATTTCCCAACTCCTAGCTTTGTGCCCAATCTTGTAAAGAAAATACTAGTTAGCTCTCAGTTTGTGATTTTGAGCTGGATTTTAAATACATTGTTGCCAACTTTTTCTATATATAATCTTACAGTTGTATGCATTCTGTGGAAACCCAAACTATGGGAAGGTGAGAAATAGAGTTAGTCATTCTGCAGTTCCTGTCTTGCTGTGATTCCTTATCACAACACATCCTTCTTGGGTGTGCAGTGGAAGAAATAGCATTAACAGCTGTTTGGAGAGCTTAGCCAGATCCACCCCTTCTCTGAACGACGCTTCTTTGATGCTAAGTAATTGTTGCATGGACAGTTATGGACAGACTACTATGGACCTTGTCATATGGTAATAACTTGTGTTGGGAATGAAATCACCCAAACAGTCGATCGCTGACTGGATAGAAATGAGAGTCTTCATTGCAAGGGTCTTTGCAGTGGTATTATTAGATTGGACAAGACTCCCCAAACCACTCTTGCACTGGCTTGTGGTGCTATTTGACCACTCCAGTGTATGCATGGCCCGTTTTCAGGAGCTATCTTAAATGACATAGAAAACATCTCCTAATCATCTTGGAAGTATGTGCAAAAGACTGTCCTACACGAACATTTCTGCATCTGTGGCAAGTTTCTATAGGCTGTTCTCAAGTAGCTTACCTAAATACAATTTGATCAGTTTCCCAGTAGGAGCTGACTGGGACGCTCTACTCGGGATGTTAATCAAGACATTTAAGCTCACAAATTGAACAAGGCATGGCAGGAGCTGCCTGGGGGAATCTCTGCAACTCTCTGAAATTCCCACCTGGACAGCTCCTGTAACTGTAGCTCCTCAGTAAAATAATTAATCGTGACGGAAGGTGGCTGCAAGTTCAGTCAGTCACTTAGCTTCAAGTCAGTCCCTTGTCTCCAGCCAGTCCATTAGCTCACCTGTGCAGACTGGCCAGGGAAGTCCTGGGCCACCCAGTAAATTCATTACTGGGTGTGCACACAGGGACAGCCATGATATCCACCTACCTCACGGTTGCAACTGTGGACAAACTTGAGCTTCATATTTGGAGTTTACCTTCCATAGCCCATGCCACAGACGAACAACAGGGGAGGTGTCTCAGATGGAAGGGACATGGAAAGACAACAATCATGGGCTTTCCTGCTCCCCCAAGTTCTGTTGCCTCCTGCAAACTGTTACTTAATATTTGCAAAAAAATGGACCCTCCACCTGCAAAACCAAAATATTTTGCCTTCTTCCACTTACTAATGTGACAGTGCTTCTACTATAAAGCCTGTAAAAAGACTCAGCGTCCCACCAAGTTCTTGCTTTAGGACTCTGTGGCATAAGGAAGAATTCTGGATACCTGATAATATTTGCACTGGCATTATTGGAAGTCTATCTTCAAGTTTAGGGGATTAATTAGGTAATGGCCTGCAGTTCTTTTAGCTAAATTATGTGAGTTTTGCCAGTTATCAGTAGTAGGGCTGGGCCTAGTGGATATAGAAGCAGTGAAGTCTTTTACTGCTATTATGTCATTAAGAGCATGCCTTCTGCTTTGTCTTTAAAAAAGAACTTGGATTAAAATACTCACACAGCATCACTCAGAAAACCTCATAGTATATCTCTCTTACTAGTGAGAGCTGACAGTGACACAGTTCTTGGGTCAATCACCAGTCTGTCTGGTTTGGTTTCATAAATTTAAAATACCCCCCCAAAGAGCCCTGCAACAGTTAGACCTACTCTTCCATATCCTCCTGTGCTAGTGAGGATACTTCAACCATGAAACGCAGCTTAGTTTTGAATCATCTGCCTGGACTGACAGCTTGACATCTAAAATGAAATGTTGTCCCATCAGAATAAATATTTTAAAAATATATCATTCAGTTTGCTAATGTCATAAGTTAAAAATTAAAGTATAGAATCAGCATTGTTTCAGAGAGCTTTTTTTTTTTGCTTTGACTTTTAGTAGCCTAGATAGGTTGACAGTTACATTGTCATTATTATACTTTAGCAGTACCACCAGATGTTTCTTTCCCACCTCTACCATTCCTGCAAATAAAAATAAAAAAGAATGCAATTTTATTGAAGTGTTACACATTATTTTGTCCTTGCCTTCCGGTCTTTCAGTAATGCACAAAATGTCAATGTGGCTCCTTTAAAGTTCTTGCGGAGGTGGTGCACTTTGAAATACGTTCTTCCAGGCGATTGTCTCCCTACTGAAATTTGAACCCCATTTTATCTGGGAGTTTATTAAAACCTCCAAATTCCCATTTCCTCGAGGATGCTACTTAAAATGACAGTTCTTTAACTGTTAGACTGGTGACAAGTTGCCACAGTTGGAATATCCGGTATCTCAAAAAATATTTTGCAAACCTTTTACCCCTCTGGGAATGTTAGCTCCTGTTTACTATGCTGAGCTTCAGAAACAGCTAGTAACATGCCACAGCTGAATTATCCTCAGACGTGAATGCTGGTTAAATGCATGCCTTGCTGTCAACAATTTTAGTTGACACAGTAACTTTTTTTTTTTTTTTAATCTGAGCAAAATTTAAGTTTAACATAACCTGGAAAGTTGACCCCTTCCTAATTGGCGGATATGCCTGGGAAATGGTGTAGCTTGTATGCCAGAGAAAGAACACAAAGACTGCAAATGAATATGAATGTAAATTGATAGGAACTAGCACACGTTTGCCTAGATTAAGAGTATGTCTGTGATATATATTAGCAATTAACTATGTCTCTCAGTTTCTGATCCAAAGGCCTTTATAGATTTGTCTTTTCTGTTTTGCTTTCTGTTGTTTTGTCTGACCAGTCTCTCTCTATTGTTTTTTAAAATAGATTATTACAGTCTTGCTGCTGCTTCACTAATTGGTTTTGTTGCTGAAGTAGCAAGATCTAAATATAAAACATTCTACACTTGAAATGAGGACTTCTCACATATGTTTCAATATGGCTGGGGACATACTCCCTTAACGTTTTTTTGAACCTGTACAAACCTTTACTTTAATTGCCAAAATCTTTCAAATTAGTGCCAAATATATTCACTGGTATGGGGGTTTTTTTCCATGATTGATTTTTGTGTATGTACTTCTAATGACTTGTGGTATAAAGGTATTAAATCTTGGTGGCCCAGTTACACAACATTTTATACAAAATGTTTCCAGAGTGTTGCACATTTCATAACTTGGCTCATAGCTTTTCATAAACAGGTTCAAGCTTGCTGCCTGCAGCCAGAACTCCTTGCATTCATTTGCTCCCTTCCTCCTTCTCCCCTACCCTGTATCATCCTTCTAACTCACCAGGTATTCTCCTGCAGCAGTGCAGCATCTCATTATTTCCACTACTGCGTTCGTGGTGTTTGTTCCTTCACCAAAGCTAGCAGCTCCACGTATGCATCCATCCTGACAGATTTACAACCCTTCGGATTTCCACCATCCCCGCCTCTTTTCAGGGGTCTTCTTTGCTCCCATATTGGGATGCCCACAAAGCTCCAGTGTGCTTCCTGATGGCAGCTTTCTCTGAGACAGATTCCTGAGTCTTCCTTACCCAGGACATCTGGAAATATCCTATTCCCCACTTCCCTAGTGATGGTGGCCATGGTGGCCATGCAGGGTAGTTTTCAGTGTTCATTCAACAAAAGGAAAAAGGGTTTTCTTCTTTTTCTCTTTTTCTTTTTTTTTTTTCTTTTCTGTGACTGTTCCCCTCTTTTGTCCATTGGGAAGGGGAGACCAAAGCCTGCGTTAGTGCCTTACTTATAGTTTTAAGTAAAACCTGGTTTTCCTTACTGAATGGAACTTTTTTCTCTGAGCAAAAATCATTGACAAGACTCACATTACAGGTACAAAGTTTAAGATACAACTGATTAGTCTATACAAGAACTTCTTAAAAGTCATGGAAATATAAGAAATGTGATCAAAAATGGGGGCTTTAGTTTCCATCTATCAATATTTTGGTTAAGCTATTTTCGTATCTTCACTGACTAACATTGTGTGAGTAATAATATTTGAATAAAATTGCAGTTGTTTTTCATAAAGAAATGGTAGAAAGTCTGATCTGGATTGAACAGCCAGAAGAAGAGACAGAGTATATTAAAACTGTATGAAGCAGAAATCCATATAGGGTGACAGGAATTGATCAGACACTTCTTGCCAAAAACATAAACATGAAAATGGCTCCCACAAATGCATCTATACATGCAAATACACCAAAGCAAATATGTCAGCATATAGTACAGGACAAACTTTTTTTTTTT
>VZTL01033634.1:4296-16768 GCA_013400535.1 Scopus umbretta | reverse complement strand
TTTTTTTTTTTTTAATTGGTGGAAGGCCAGTTGTTCAGAATACAGATTATCTGAAAGTGCAATAAAGACATTTTTGCAAGGCTAATCTAATCTTACATTGACAGCACTGTACAGCTATACTGTATAATGGTAGCCACTGCAGAAACGCTGAAGCTGGTAACATCTCACACTGACTCTGGAATCATGGAATATAACTTGCAATTAAGTAATTTAAAAGCAATGAAATTGCATTTGTATGATGCCATATCCAAACTGTATTCCTGCTGTGAAATATTCTGTCTTAGGTGTAATGTTGCATTTTTGTTAGGACATGTGCATCATGCTGAGCTGCCTCATGCAGAAACAGGAGCTTGGTCAGCATTAGCTCCAGGACCTCAGTGATCTACAGTGTGGTGGAAAGACGCCCTGTGGAGTCCCTTGCTTACACACATGAAGAGTGCTTTTCTCTGACTTTTTAAAAAAGATGTGTTTATCGAGTGTGCCACTGAGAACTCCGTGTGATAATGACTTCCCTTGACTTTCATGTTTATGATGAATTATAAGTTATCAATATTCTCAACAGTTAATTGCTGTTAAAAATCTGAGTCATCTAAGTCTGCAAAGAAACTTATTTTCTGTGCTCCAGCAGAACATACATCTTTGGTCAGCTACATTTCAGCAAGACGTCTCGAAGCTGAGAACTGCAGTATTTTTCACTTGCAGGACAATGTCCCACTGGAAGACATCAGCAACATAAATACCATAGTGGGGAAAAAAAAAATAATTGTTGCTCCTCATGTTGATACTAAGCTTTGCATGTCTTCTCCTCTCTAATTCTCAAATTCAAATTTCTGTGTCTGTCATCAAGCATACAATGTATAGAATCTTGTAACACAACAAACTAGTATGTGAACTGAGTTGTGCAGAAAGCCAGGCTGTTCTGCTGGGAGAGCTGTTCCTGAAGGACACACCAATTTGTGCATTGTGCTTGTATGTAATTCTGCCGTGACTAGACAGATGGGTGGCTATAAATGAAGTATCTTCCTATTCCCTCTGAGATGTGTGCAGTAATGTCCTTCTTTAGATGTTCTGTCATGGCAGTGCACACAATTAGCTACAGAATATTAGTTACTCTGCAGGATGCAAATCAACATCTTTCTGTAAGTGTAGTAAAGGCACAAACCTATCAAATGGTATCAAGATACCAGATTTTCATATATACCCAGCTTGTATTAGTGATTTGGTTGCTCACCAGCTGAGTCAGGGGAAGAGAGTATAATGAATGGACAGTCTTATGTTTATTTGTAATGAACTACAATTTAATGTTTTCATCTCCTTGCCCATATAAATGCAAAAGAGCACATTTCACTTTGTAATGAACCACATACACTGATGTGCAACTTCACTGCAATATCAATTTCTTCCAAAGCTTCTCATTGAGATGTAACAGCTTCACAGTGGAGACTGACATTGTGGTTAAACACCAGTAAGGATCTAAGTCAGAAGGAGACTCTTCTTTAATGTTTGTTTTATAGAAAAAGAAACGCTTCCTGCTGTTAAATTTAATACTTCAACCTGGAGCATTTATCTGAAATTCTTTGTGATCTTAGGTACACCAACAGGTGTCTGGCTATCTGTTATGAGCTTGCTGGGTATATTGCTGTAATTAAACAATACAAGGGTTTGATTAAACACCTTAATCTGATATGTGCATATAAAGAAAGACCTGACCTCTGCCAAGGATCATCAATCGACTGAGGATCTGGCATTTTGTTCTTAGACATGTAGTGTAACTAATGTCTCTTGCAAAATCCTGCTTTGAATCCGAATGTCCGGCGCGTGCCTTGCACCCCTGAGAATCGGGCTCTAAACTGGGACCTGAAACCCCAGGACATGACATAATTTTTGAAAATTGGAAGACCTTTGATAGCTTCTGTAAAATGCCTACCTTTCTCAGTCATGGTGCAAATGTGACAATTCTGTTCACACTTACTTTATTGTGAGCCATGTTGTAGAAAGATCTAGATCATTCTTCTTGCATCACTTCTGTCCTGAGCAGTTAGTTAGTCATCTCACATTTCACAGACAGAATAAAATTAATAACACTCTGAAGGAGTCCATTTCTCTCTATTGATTCTAAGGTAGCATAGGCATGACTGACTAGATGAAGGTATCTGAAAGCTTGTGTAAATTAGTGTTTCATAACCTTACTCTTAAATACAGCAAAACCTTTTAATGAATTCAGTCTGTGTCTTCATTATCTACTTTCTGTTAGCGTTTCACTCAACAGAAAAATACATTTATTCTAAAGCTTGGGTATGGCTTTTGGAAGGACTAAGTCACCAGCAATTTTCAAATCATAAGCCAAGTTCGTAACGTTCTTTGTTCCCATACGCTTTTTTCACTGCATTCAGGCAGTACCCATATCCATAAACAGAGCTTCCTCTCGCCTACTCCTCGATAACAGTTTTGTATGTTCAGATCTGCTTTATTTTAAGCTTTCTCTTGGTATGTGATGAAGCACCACAAATTTGCATCCAAATCTTACAATTTGTCACATGTTAAGCCCTTAGAGAAGACAGACAATATTATGTTGTTAAAATCCACTTCTTCTGCATTTCCACAAGAACTTGCTGATGAGCCTTGATGATGCTGTAAAAGGAGGAGAGAGAAAATATATCCGGAGCATTTAAAATGAAAAGGCCTTTGAGAAAATGAGTCTCCAGCATGATATGCCAGGAATGATATTGAGTGTTGGCTCAATATTTCTGGAAAGCCAGAAAAATGATCTCCATATCAAAGTCAGATGGAGACCTTTTACAGCAATGCAAGCCAAATTTTAAGACACTTCAGGGAGTCTGAGAGTGGATTAAGCAGTTCATGTAGATATCCCTACTATACTCTCCTGTAACAGTTGGAAATGTTTGTATCACTCATGATAGATTTCAGAGTGGCTGTGTTTTCCAGCATTTTTTCAGTCATTTACGAAGAAATCTAATAGAGTTGTGACTTTTTTTTGTTTTGATTTTGTTTATTTGTTTGTTTGTTTCATACCTACTTTGCAGCGAACTTGCATTTGTTTTGGAAGAATTTTCTGTTCCGTAATTGTTAAGTAGACTTGTCTTCTGGAGCACAAGTGTTCCTTTCAACCAATTATTTTTTCCTCTATGTAGGACAGTACTTATGGTTGTCCAGTGGAGGAACTATTGAAGAGTTAAGGCTGTNCCAGGTCCTTTTCTGCTAGGCATCTTTCCAGCCACTCTTCCCCAAGCCTGTAGCATTGCATGGGGCTGTTGTGACCAAAGTGCAGCACCTGGCACTTGGCCTCATTAACCTCATACAATTGACCTTGACCCATCGATCCAGCCTGTCCAGATCCCTCTGCAGAGCCTTCCTACCCTCAAGCAGATCAACACTCCCGCCCAACATGGTGTCATCTGCAAACTTACTGAGGGTGCACTCAATCCCCTCATCCAGATCATTGATAAAGACATTAAACAAGGCTGGCCCCGGTACTGAGCCCTGGAGAACACCACTTGTGACCGGACACCGCTTGTGACCCCACTTGAACTGAAGCCTGCTATATTACTGCAACACCACAAAATTTCTAACCATCTGTTAAGTTCCTTCTGAGATTCCACTCTGAAGAGAGTTCTTGAAAGGGAATAAAGCTCACCCTGGCCCCAAGCTTCTTCCAATATAGATAACACCATAAACAGTTTAGTAACTTAGACATTAGCATCAACTTGTGTTGGGTTTTCTCCCCCCGAAAAAAAGGAAAAAAAATTAATAAATAAACCCTCAAATCCAGATTTTTATTGTAAAGAACCATTACCTTCTCACTTTCTTTGTCATTCTTGTGCTGTCTTCTCTAGTACATTTGTTAAGCTCTAGGAAGGTCTCAGAAGCAGGAATGTTAAAACAGAAGCACCTGCAACAGTTCTCTTCAGGAATTAATTTCTCTGCTAGCAACAGAAGTGGTTTCCCACTCAGTCTGTGCTGAAATTGATATAGTAATGGCAAACCCAAATATACATGAGTAACATTAGAACCATATAAAGCTCTTCATTTCTGCAAGGATCCACTGGATCTAGCCATTTTGTACCACCTCAGTGTTCATTTTGTGAGTGTAAAGTTAATGTGAATTAGTACTTTGAAACCAAATATTTTTTTTTTCCATTCAGTTTGAAGAATGGTGAATAGCCTCACACAATTTTTAAATATTTTACTTCTAGTATAGCTAGTTTATATTAGCTATGTCTAGGTGTAATAACCAGGATAAAAGTAGCAAGTCATCTTGTAATTCTTTGTTTAATTCTTTATATGCACATAGGTTGGTAGTGGTTATAGCATGCTAAGTTTGTCAGTACAGCCTTTTGCATTAATTTCTCTTGCCTGACAGCAGCTTCATTCTCTTGCTTGGGCTTTGGCCAACACAAATTAACTACTTACACTGAAGCATGTATTACAAGGATTGTGCAGGATCTGCATAGCATTGGAAAGTTTTTGGAGAAAGCTTTGTGCCCTAGAGGTCTAAGACATCTAGCCAATTTGGAGTGATTGTTAGGAACCCCATTCCTGTTCCCTACAACCATTCATTCTGGCTGTAATTAAAAAAAAAAAAAAAAACACCACCTCTTCCTCTGCCAAAAAAAGAAAGAATTTTTTAGTTGGAACAGCCCCATGTCTCTTCCTTTGAGTGTCAGTATATTATGAATAGATGTCTTATATATATATATAAAATCAGTTAAAGTATTATGGCAAGCTCAATTTTCTATCCAGATGACTGACTGACACTGTACTTGTGAAACATGATTTCTGAGCTTTTAAGTTCAAGTTACAGGTCACTTCCAATAGTGAATTCAGAACAAAAGTTTGACTGGCATTGGTTATGTCACAGAAAACTTTTTATAAAAATTATGACAGGTAGGTGTCTGGTCACTTCATTCATCTGATGCTTTTCTACTGAAGCCTTTGGTAACTGCTAATCCAACAAAGGTTTAACATTGTTTTTAAAGTCAGCTTCTCGTTTTCCCAGAAACCACCAGATGCTGCTTTGATCCCCTTTTGCACCTCTTGTCTTTTCATCTTATTTAAAATTACTGTGTCCGTTTTGGAGTTTTTTAAACTTGCTTGCATATGCTCTTTTGTGGCTCATCAGAAAAACCTACTTGCCATTTTATCTTCTTAAAAATAAATTCTGTGTCTCCTACCAGCATTTCCCTTTCTTGATGTGAGAAGTTAGCTAGTAATTAGAGTCCTAAGGATCCTTTGTGTTATAGAAGAACATGACAATGAGGTTGAATCCCTCTTTGTACTTCCTTTGTGAAATAAATAGGGTTGTGTCAAAGTACTGTTCCTGAAGCACAGTATGGTAAGGAGATGTGCTTTTATTCACAGATTCAGTTCTTCCACCTGGCTGCTTTGTTGCCTGCTGCCTCTGCTGCTCTGTGCATTTTTTTAATCACCCTGCCTCAGAGATAGGCAGGCCTTTGTACAATCCAGCGGAGCTGTGGGAACACCGTGCCCACATCTGCCTGGCACCGGCTTTTGGGTAGGGAAGTGACCTGGGTTTGTTCTGTCCTGAAACTACTGTTTCGGCAGTCTCCTTCCCCGAGAGCTGCTCAGGGGCTCTCCCGGCCATCTGCGAAACAGAGCATTGGTGAGAGCCCCCCCCCGCCCCCATTTCCAAGTCTTTTAGCCAAAGCATAACTTACTAATACTTGCTGGTTAACAAGGTAACTGGAAGTGCTTTCTGCATTTGGAAGCAAGGGTTTGGCATCAACTTCTGCTTTGCCTTGGGCAGTGTCTGTTTTGAAGGAAGAGAGGGGTGGTAGGGCAGGGTACAGCAAAGCCCTGCATTCAAAGCTGTCAGGCAAAGCCTTCTGCTACTTTTACTTTGTCATTTACTCTTGCTGATTAACATCCATGAAGAAAAAGACAATTTCATAAGCCTGTATTCCATGTGAAACCAATGTTTTGTGATGAATCACTTGTTGAAATAGAAGGAGGAGGAAGATGAAGAGGACATCTGAGAAACTGTGTATGAAACACAGCTGAGGTAAGATGACCAGCAGAGGTCCCTTCCAGCCTCAGCCAATCTCTGGTTAATTCTGTGATTGTGAGTGAACTCTGTACAGAAATTCCCAGATGGGAAATGTGGTGGCCCTTAGTTATCCACATAAAAAGCGGAACTAGATACACATCTCCAGCCAGTGGCCCACCAAAGATCTAATTGCTGTCTGGGAAACACTGCCTTCCTCCTTGTTGACAAGAGTGGAAGTGTCCCGACTACCTCACTGCTAACACTTCGCTTAGGTTGCGTGACTGCCCCTTGACCCCCAGGTACGGATGTCGGTATTGGAGCAGAATGGTTTGCATGAATTTGAGGGGATATCTGATTTTAAAAGACATGTATGTTTGAAGATTTCCAATTACACGCTAGAGTGAAGGACCTAGAAGCAGTCTGCATTAACTCATCTTATCATTTTGATCTGATGACTAAATAAACATGTCTCCATCCTTTCCTTCAGAACTGAATTCGTTTCTGCTAGAGCATTTTTTGTTGTATTCTACACATGTTTTGGTATTAAGAAATTGCCTTAATCAGTCTGAGTATTGGAATAAAAGAAAGACAGTTGCTAAAATTGAAACTGTACAATAAAGATGTGTTCTATCTTTAATAGACAATTTAGGGTATAAATTTATATAGATTTTGATAAACATTTGTAGCATGAATTTCTGTTTCATAACATGCCTATCTGAATAATTTGGGAATAGAAAGGAGATTGTAAGTCATACAAAATTTTCTGTATCTGTAGGTGATACTTAGATCTTGAAAGCAGAGCAAGAAAGGAAACAATTTTTTCACTCTTAAGACAACTCTGGTGTTTCAGAGCTTTTCCCAGTACTGTACTGGAGTAAAACCAGTGTCTTTTGGAATTAAATCAAGAGTGTAAAGATGAAGTTATACATTTGTGTCAGGGAGAACAGCAGTGTGAACCTGTCTATCAGACATCACATATGAGCTTTATCACCACCTGTGTATGGGAAGTAGGAAAGTGGGGCCTGTGTATACATGCTCTCTTTCACAGATGATGACCAGTAATTCCACCTTTGCTAAAAGCAACACCACTTTTCTCGGGAAAACTTGTGCAAACCAAATGAGAAATACTTTTGTCCAAAAATCCCCCCTTCGTCTGCATTATTTTGCTTTGAAATACCAACCTAACTTATCATAGAAAAAAGGAGATCCATGCTTTTATCTTTTGCTGCTTTTAAATACATTTTACGTATCAGTTTCACACGTTACTACCTGAAAGAAACACAAAACCAAAAGCAGCTTCTTCAAATCCCCTTTTGTAACTGTTCCTCAGTCTTTCACTATGTTTTTAGACAGTTGTTTCTCTGTTTCCATGGAGCTGTACGAATTAGTAGACATCTGGGTAGGGAAACAGGGAAAAAGGCACAAAACTAGAGTGCATTTATTCAAAAGAAGAACACTGGGTTTTCTTTCACTATCAGGAATGTAAAAATGGACACATTTTGAGTGTTTTGAAAGTTTCAGTTACTCTTCAGGCAGAAGTACCATTACTGGAGCACTTCAGCAGAGCTCTTTTCTCCCCATTGAATTGTAAGCGTTCAGCAGATTATGGCAGCTGCAACAGGGTTTAGATTTCATCCCTTCTTTTGTCGAGAGCAAAATAATTCCCTTTCAGTGAAAACAGCACTAACAATACTTCTCTGTATTTGTGGGACTTTCATCTTCTTTTTGTGGTTGAGGTCACTATAACACAAGATTTTCCTTGTTCAGGTACGCTGTGGCATGATCACAGTGAAGAGAGTCATCAGTCAATCAATCAGTCTCTGTATGCCTATACAATGACTCACCAGTTAATCAGTGTGCTAATTTAATTGCTACTTGCCCCTTGCCAGGTCGGTAAAGTTGCCATTGTGGTCCCCATAAATTAAAAATAGTATTGTGCTAATGTAATAGCAGTTGCAATTAATTATTCATAAATTCTTATTTATGTGATTATTCTTTTGACTGTGATGTAAATGATATTTAAACCCTAGGCTCTATTTTTGGAAAACTTAATGGCAAAGCAAGAACTGCCATTTAATCTGAGGTGAATTGAATCTCTAAAGAATAAAGGGAGAAAATAAAAGGAACTGTGATCCACATCCTATTCTTCTCTTCAGGTCCATGGACCATTACATAGTGAAAATATTAACAATTTGCCTTTAGAATAACAAGCTTCAGTTTGTTCTGCTTAAAAATGCATTTGTTATCCTCTCGAGTGCTGGCAACTACTTAGACTTTTATATCCTTATAGCCCTCAAATAATACTGAGACATACACAAAAAGCAAAAAGGTGGGAGTTGTACCCATTAAAAATAATTCAGGACAGAAATACCTAACTAACGGTGACAAAGTAAGACTTTCTGTCTGTGGACTTTCGTACTTTGCAGTGATTTTCTGCTGATTCTAGTAGCAATATCTGTTGTAGCAAGGTAGGGCTCTCCATGCTACCCCTACAGTTTCACTGACAAAGGATGCAAAGAGACTTTGGGGTATTTCATTACTAACACATATATAAAGGAGAGACACACAATCTCTCTGTAATTCTGGGGTTTGGGGCAATACCATCTGGCACGCTAGAAGATACTGGAGTTATTCAGGGTGAAAACTCATCAGGATCCTTCATTAGTGTGGGCAATGTAGATCAATTCTTGAGCAGCATTAAGATTTACTGCAGAATAGATTCTATGACCCCAAATCCCAAGTTGTAGTATAGCTCTGCCTTTCATTTTCTTTCTGCTTTTTCATTATATTCCTGGAGGAAAAATACTCAAATTTTTACCGAAAAATGTTAAATGTCAGCTGCTCAAAATGGTACATTTTAAGTGTACTCACTTCTTTGATCTCCCCAGTTTCTGGAGAATTATATCAGAAATCCAGGTGGAAAGCACAAGGTGCTTTAGCAGAAGTGTTGACATGATACAAGTAATACAGAAAAATGACCACTAGATACAGTAGCCCAAAAAGAGCTGAACAAAGGAAGACGGCAGAAGATTTGCAGCTGCTACTGAAGTTTAGTTTTACTTAAGGTGACTATCCACAGCATTCTCAGCATTCTCACTACAATAAGATCAGTGAAGACTGCGTAATCTGAACCCCAGGAATGTACTTTTTAGAAGAGCTGGCAAATATTTTAACCAGTATAATAAAATAGAATCTCTTCTAGGGGAATCACCAGACCTAGAATGGGTGAATTATTTGTGTGAAGAATCTGCACAATCCTATTTATTTCTGCTGCTTTGGGTTGCTATGATAAATACATGCTGGTTTTGAAAGAAAATGAGTAATTTGATGTTATAGAAAAAAAAAGGTTTCATCTTTTTGATTAAAAAAAAATACCTAACATTTGTCCTGCATCGCCCCGAAGTGTGACTGCAGGCACTTCAGACAGTCTTTTTTGGGTTAGAAGCGCTACATGCCTTCCCATCAGCAACATGACAACAGCGGGGTTTGGGTTTTTCTCCTTATAATTGTTAAAAAGGACATGAACTTTTTTCCCCAGCTGCAGTTTAAGGAGAAAAAATGAGGGGTATAACGCAATCACCAGCACTGAAGTCTTGCCAGGATGCTGGACCTTATTTCCTTGAACTCCTCAAAAAAAGCGTCATGGGACCCTGTAATTATAAGCAATCAGGACTACAGTTCCGTATCTGACACGAAAGACTATGCCTCCAGCTACACAGAGCATCAGTCTGGGCATTTGCTCAGTACTGACTCAAAAATGCCATCTAATGACTCAGCCATATTTTCTGTTTTTTTTTTTGTTTGTTTTTTTTTTTTTTTTTAATTGTTGCTGTGTACCTAGAGCTAGTCACAATATCTTAATAACCAACATCTGTACATTTTACAACACTTTGTCCTACAGTCAGTAAAACAAGATCAGCCAGTACATATAATCCAGTCTATACTCCTTAACACCATTTTGTAAGAGAAGTGTGTGGGAAATGTAGGGCAATATTTTTATCTTTGTTCATGTGATTTCATGTGACAGAAAGTAGGATGGAAATGGTATTTTAATTGCAAGGAATTTTAAAAACATTCATATATGATAAACAGTTACAAATTCAGCAGAAAAGAACTGTAAATTAGAAAGCAATGTACCATCATACTATCCTGGCTATAAAATGTGTCAGAGACTCTGTTTTACAGCTCACTGAGAAAAGATACCTCCATACTCCAGTTTACGTGATGAAGCCGATCAACATCTACCAATGAAAAATCTTACTTCACATGAAATGTTGATAAAACAAGCCCTGTTACTGTTGTGCAGAAAGGAGGCACTGGTATTTTCAAAGAGGAGGATGATAAAAAAAATTGAAGTAAAAAAATTGAATGGGCTTGCTCTCATAGGATTATTTTTACAACATACATCAAATAGTTGATGATGATAGAATAAATGGATCATGGTTCATATGTCACTTTAATGAAATAACTTTGTAAATTCCTTGCGTTGAGGTGGAAGGGAGTGTGAATGTGTGAAAATCTTCCCATCCCAAACTATGAACAGCTCTAGCTTTTACTTTCAGAAGGGAGAACTGGTAATAGAATATCAATTGTAGAAGGCATAGAAAATATCTTTATTCACATGATAACCAATTAGAAAAACCCACAAAAGTTATTAGATAGAATATATATATATAATTTTTAATTTGTCTCATTCCCATTTATGTGCAGAGGATGTGGTAAAATCAATGATCTGCATGAGTAAATGAAATCCGCATCAACGTGTTGATTTGATCAACATGAAAACAAAATAAACATCAGCGCTGCTTAGTGAAATAATTTTGGGAATTGCTTTGATTTCTCAGGTTGTTTTCCAGTTTAGGAATCATGCTGTTTAGTCTTTCCTTTTCTAAAATTCCTATCAAGCTGTTAATTTTATAAAATAGAAAAATCCCAGCTAGTGGATGCCTGGAGAGGAGTGTGCATAAAGAGCTTCCTTTCTTCATAAGAGGAATCTGTAACAATTTAAAATCTGTATTTATTCTACCTCATCTACCACTGAGTTCAGCTTAAGCCTGGCTTGTCTTTGATTTACAGTAAATCAGCTCCTGTGCACTGTAAGGCAGTAACAACATAAGGTTGTATAATAAACATTTTATGCAAGAGTTGTACAAGTTTTGGACAACTGGTTTAAGTCAGCTGAGGTAAGAATATTGTTGTTTCCAGTGAGATTAAAGTCTGTGTGGTTGCCTTGAATAACTTTGTTTGTTTGTTTGTTTGGTGCTCAGTGCAGTGAGAGCCTTTCCAAAGTGATGTTGAGGCGCAGCAGACATGAGTACCCTTAAAAACTGGTCACATAACCTTTGACCTCAGAAGTTAGGAGGATCAGGTCCCTAGCTTCATGACATACAAGTTCTTTTAAAGAAGCTTGCATGTGGGAAAACAGGGCAGAGTAAGACCAACTTTTGTCTGACTTCAGTAATTATTTTTGCCAGAAATTCAGCTATAGCAATGTGGTTATCCAGGCACATACTTGTCTGTCTGTATCAACTAAATTTATATTATATTCCTCTTTGTGGGGATGTCAAGCTGCAAGCAGGTCAGGACAGGTGTGATTCTCAAATTTTCAGGATATATGTAGGTGGCCTCCTATGAGGGAGACCAAACTTCAACAGGTTAATAACAGATGAATAGGAAAAGTGGCATTCGACAGAAATACAATTACGTGTTGTGCAAAAATTGTAATAATCCGGAAAAAAAAAACTGACAGCATGATGTTATAGAAACAGTAGTACCAAGTGCTTTGGTATGCTCACTTGAAGTAAAGGTTGTTGTTGTTATTACTGTGTTGCTAACTTTTAAACAAGCAGACTATAACCCAGTTCTGGAGCGTTACCACAGTGATGCTCCAGGGAATGATTTAAGTGGAATAAAGATATGTTAGTCTGTTAATTGTTAGCAATTTAGTTTTAGTTGTGAGATACTACTTCGCTGGACAAGCTAAAGAAAAGGGCAAGTAATGAAAGACATCCTTTTACTGGGAGGACCCACCTCCTCATTTAGTCAGTCAAGGGTTGTTATCCCTTTATTACCCTGTAATTTGAGGGCAAGTTCAGTGAACAACTGTGGAGGCTATTAGGAGCTGTCATGGAGAATTTATTTGCCTTTGAATGGAAGGTGGAAGCAGTACAGCAGAGGCTGTGCTGCTTCAAAGTGGATAATTCTCCTTTTGCAAGCTTTTTAATACTATGTTTATTGTTTCCTAGTATGTCTCCCTAGACTGTTCATTGTTGCCTTTGCTGCTCTTGTCAGGAATAAAATTTATGGAAGTGTGACCCAGGAGAACCAATCTTATTTTGTGTAGTGGCTACGTTAGCAGCCCACAGTGTGTCTTATTGGAAACTTGCAGCAAACAGTAAAATCCAGCCCTCTTCAGAAGCTTCAGGTCTGGCGAATCTTTTTTTTTTT
>VZTL01033630.1:0-16574 GCA_013400535.1 Scopus umbretta | reverse complement strand
CTGGGGGGGTGGGGTGAGGAGCAGAAAAGTCCTTGACCCTGTGTAAGCACTGCTCAGCAGTAATGAAAATATCCCTGTATTATCAACACTGTTTTCAGCACAAATCCAAAACATAGCCCCATAGTAGCTACTATAAAGAAAATTAACTCTATCCTAGCCAAAACCAGCACACAGAAAAATCTATGTATGTAGTCTATTCTATTTCAGTATTTATGAGTCTTACTGTGCTAAGAACCAATTGATACTGCTCATCCGCAGAGCATGCCATGCAAGCATCTCCAACAAACTTGGCAGTGGACTTGAGTTTCAAGCCTCCAAGTAATCAATAGGATAGCATAATTCCTGACCTCTAACAATGCAGGAAGAAAAGACTAGCTTTAGCTATTGAAGCACAACACGGAAATTGGAAGGATCCTGTAGGCTATTGTGGATGAAGGGGACAGAGATGTGTCATGTTATGGCTGTGAATCCCAAAGACACTAAAATACTATAATATGAGTCAGGAACATTCCACAAAGCTGCATAATACTTGAGTAATGACACAAAATTTTCTTATCCAAATTTTCCGGATTGGGACTGGAGAAGGCAAGGGAAGACAGTAACAGATGGGGATTGGAGACAGCAGGGACTCAGGAACATACTGCTGTCTTTTACCGCTTTCGTTAATTTTGGTGAGCAGACTTTTATCCTTTCCTCCTGTCTCAATAACAAAGTTTGTGGTGGAAGTCTTGGTGAACATTCTTACACATCACTCAACCATTGTGACCTGGGTTGGAGGGGAAGCTAAAAGTACCTGTGTGCCTTTCCAAAAAAACAAAGACCACGTTATGTATGCATAAGTTTAAGAAGCCAAAATTTGAAGATTTAAGTGGTATTTGCAACAAGTTTGTAAAAAATCCATGAACTGCTATAAACATGCTATAGAATATTTGTCAGGTAATTGTGGGGAAAAAAGCAAACAAATAAAACTCCCAAACCAAATAATTCTGTACAGGTTGTTTTTTTTTTTTTTTTTAAATTCAGAAAGTGTTTATGTTCAGAGAGAATTTTATTACTGTAAATAGATCACCTACTTCTGCCTGTGACACTTAACATCAAGAAAGGGGAATATTTAAACTGGAGAGCTGTACTTAACTACATGACAAGACATAGTACAAGAATTTATACAGGTCAGAAAAAACTATCCTTAAAAGTGGAAATAAAGCTAAAGAGATGTTAATAAAACTGAACATAGAGGTTGGCTAAGAGGAGCAAATACGTGAAGGTACCTAGAAAAGCTAAACAGGAATTGTTGAAGTATCTCAGAAACAGAAAGTCCACAGAAGTAACATTAGGTCTGCTAGACCACCAGAGGATAAAGAGTCAATCCAAAATGATCAGGAGATGGCAAAGAAAATAAATTCTTTTACTCTAGTATTCTCAAAAGACAAAGGAGAAATATATGCACTAACAGAATTCTTTACAGATAATTTCAGAGACATACTGTTAGTGAGCCAAAAGGAGGTGAATAATTCAGAAAGAGAGCCTGAAAGGTAAATGAGAAGGAATTTACACTGTATTTCGGAGAGAAACCCCAAAATAAAATATGTCATTTAAATGACATTTTAAATGAGCTGTTAATTAACATTGTGGATTTCTTTGCAAATACACTCTAAAGGACTATGCTGGAAACTGTGAATGGGAGAGGCAATCTCACCACTTACATGATGTATTGGAAACTCAGCTCAAGTAGGAGGTAGGAAAAAATGCAAGAAATCAAGGACAGTAAAAGCATTTATATACGAAGGGACACTGAACACACAGATTGAACAGCAACACAGAAAAGTAAAACAAGGCTGAACAAGAGGTGTAAAAAAAAAAAAAAAAAAAGTGGTGAATGACACTGTGAAGATCCAGTATTTTTCTTTTTTCCTGCCAGGCTAGAAATAAGCACCCAGTAAACTGGTAAAGGTCACGAGGAGACTCTCATTGACTTCATGAGGTTTGGGTCAAGCTCTTAGGCATAGGTTCACCCACCTAACTTCCAGCATTTAGCTGCAGTGCCAAGGTGAAAAGTCCCCACTCCAAACACTAAACTTCACTCTAAAATCCCTCTGTAGTCAGGGAGGAATTGGGCAATTCAGCCTGTGTAAAGTCTGAGTTGTGGCCTGAAGACACCTGTCTCTCCCTCCATAGCAAGGAAGCTTAGAGCAGTGCCTGAAATTAGGCAGGGCGTATCCAGCATGTTGAATAAGAATTAACAATGAGGATTAATTTTATTTTCTAAATAACCTTGATGGAAATGTATGAGTCTTCAAGCCAGACAATGCTAGTACTCTTCATGCCTTATTCTGATGGGGGAAACAGCAGTTTCTATGAACTGTAATGGCAGCCAAAAGAAAAGTACCGATCAGTTGGAAAAGTTAGACTATTCTCAATATAGATTCATGCTTCAATGCCTTTCTAGAGATGGCCAAGTAAGAAAAGTATCCCTTTTTGCATAATAAATGATTAACTGTACATCTCCAATCACATCTGGAAAACATTGCTGAGTTTCATTCTGAATAGCTGACATTCTCTGTTAATGGTTTTGTCAGCATATGCTTCTTTTGCCTCTTGCAAAATACTTGATAAAATATTAATGTAGAAATAAAACAACAAAAATACAAAACACAGCTTTTCCAATTTTCTGATAAATCAGTATGGCTCAGCATAAGATTACCAACTTTTTTCCCACATTTTACACCATTATCAGCGTAAAACACACTTCTTTTCCTGATTTACTCTGAGACTACAGGAGAGAGAATAGAAAGCAGTCTATCCCAGCCAGGAATGAGAGAAAGGGAGAGCTTGCTCAGCAGCCGGACTGCAAAGGAGACCCCACCCCTCTAAACTTCTGGGGAGAACATTCCTTTTCCTTCTCCAGCAGCTGGAAGTAGACTACAGTTAAAGAAAAGAAAAGAAAAAAAAAAGGTAGAAGAAACTAGATTAGGAGATAATAAAGTGCTGGGCAGATTAGCTGGTGATAATGAATCTTTTCTACCTTCAGAAACAAGCAAAAAGAAGTAGGGTAGATGAGCGCTGCCTCTCTCCAGCAGCCAGAGGGGTGAGGCTGAGCGTGGCAAGTGGGGAATACTGGCTGCTGGGCGGAGTGGATAGATAAAGTGGGTGTGATTTGTGACACTCCTTGGGAAGGAGCCACCACAGCATGCTCTGTTCAGCCAGCTTTGCAGTCGGCCTCCTCTGACACAGTAATATGTTTCAGCCAGAAGAAAATAAGCATTAGACTGCTATAAAAATTCAAATGATGCACCACAAAACAAAATGGTACAATTTGATGCTAACTGCGGGTTAGCAATTTCTGGTCAATATGGTGATCATCACTTAATTATAGGCTTGTTTGCTGGAAGTTCAGCCTTCTAACAGCTATAGTTTTAAATATAACACAGTGATTAGAAACAGTTATTAATGGGTTGGTGCCATTATCCCCCTTGAGTCCCTAAATGAGAAATTAGAAATCCTGTTTGAAGATGAAATATGACCACTAGAGGATGCAGTCAAGAGCCTGAATGAGTGAGGCATCCTGTTCCTCGCTCATGCTCTGCAACAAAACAGAACAAATACTGTCTGGAATGTTTGGGTGAATAAATGGCAATCCAGAAGTCAGGGAGAATTTATCAACTAAGTAGTGTAACTAGGATAACCCAGAAGTAAATCAACAAGCCCTGCTTTTAGTTATTTTTTTTTTTCTTCTCTTACATATTCCATGGGTTTTTCTTTATTTTCTTTTGTTAAATGTTCCTCCTTTCCCTCCATTATCTGTTCTCTGTCCATCCCTCCAATCCACCCTTCCATTATCCTTTGCTAGCGTTTACCTTCTCATCTCAACAGTTAATCTCAATAAGCCATTCACTCTACCAGCCGAACCTGGGATATGCCTGTACTGAACATGTATGGGTACCTTTGATTCAGCTATTTGTTGAACATATTGAATAACAAACCCCAATTATTTTTTTAAAATATCTCTCATTTCATATTTATTTACTTACTACTTTATTCAATTGATTTATTCTTTCCCCATCCATCCGGCCCTCAGCCACAAACACTCGCTTAATCTTGCTTTATCTCTCATAACCACAATTACTCACCCACAACTAGTAGATCATCCTTATTTAGGAAATTGCTTGCAATTTGGAGAGGGCAAAAGGGATACCACCATTACCAACAAAAAAAACAAGGGCCAAAACAGGAACTACTGGCTGTTGATTGATATATCAGTGATGTAAAAAAAAAAGGAACAAACAACCCAAATTAACCCTTGAAAATACTATGTTTCTTAAATAGACCTGAAGACAGACTCCCAGTGCTGCTCATCAGCAGGGAAACTCCTCTGATAAAACAGAGGAAAAGGTGATTGATATGCCTCCATCATTATCACAATGCATTTAAATTAAAGGAGAGAAGATTGTTTCAACATGGTCATGTCTTGTTTTAGCTATTCAGTATTTTATTTAAAAAAAATAACATTTGTTTCTCTATACCTTCTTTTTGCCATGGTGTACGCATTTGTTCCTTTATCTGCATCTCTGTAAGTCAGACTTTTCTAGTCTGTGTATGAATATTCACCTAATTTTGCCACTGGTATCTGCTGTTCAACTTTGTCTGAGGCCTGGATTTTGCAATTGAAATCATCACACATCTCGACTTCATGGGGCTGGGGAAGGTCATAAGGGTCTTCCTTCGTAAAATTGGTATAGAGTTGGGGCCCGGGAGTGTAGATGAACATATTAAAGTATACGATGTAGAATATATAATATGCAATATCAGCTGATTAACATTACCTCTGAAGCCTAACTTTTCCATTTTCCTTTATTTTACAGTTTTAGTGCAGACTGCTAACCTTATTTTTGTGTTTAATTCTAAGTCAGTTGTGAGGAAAAAGGTTGATAATGGCTAAACTCAAGAGGTCCAACATCAAAAGAAATTTTCAACATTTGGACAAAACAAAACCAGGTGTGAATAAAATATCATATTGCAATAGTAAGTGTTATTAAAGCCATTAAAGTACATTTGAATCCAGTGTTCTAATCATTTTCAAAGCTGACATTTGTAAATGTATATAGGCAGGACTGTTGTAAATTTAAAACAGAGCATTAGGACTTGTTCTGGAATCTGTAGCACCCTCATACTGTATTTTGTTGATACATAATAATTCATAATTTTGTGTCTTTGAGCAGGAGCCATCACATTTTTATAACTGAATAGTATCCTTGTTGGTTAGCGTATTAAAAAAGAACAAAAACATTACTAAAAAGACATGTTTGTAGCATCTTGGCATAGGTATGCAGTGTCTTTGATAGCCTACTTCATTACATATCCTCAATATCTGTTATAATGGATGGTCTTAAGGATTTTTCTTGTAAATCTGCTAGCTGCTTTTAAGTTAGAGCTGTTGTGTTTCCGTCTTGTCCCTTTGATAAATGTCGTGACAATGTGAATCTTAGCCTTTCTGTAATTTTGAAGGAAAATAGGAGAAGTTGTATTATCATTTCTGTCTATGAAATTTATTTCTGAACTGAATGCCATACATATTTCTGAAATGAATGCCAAATGTATTTTCTAGAAGTGAGTGCCATTGAAAGCCAAGGCAGGCAATTTATGCCATGCATAATAATGATATTAATTTTTATGGTGTGTATAAGTTACATTTTGATTAGTTTTTTGCATGATTAAAAATTTGCAAAGCCTTTATGGCCCCCAGGAGCCTACCTGTAATAAACAGCTCTCACCTTCCAAACCATAAAACAGGTCTGCAGTACTTGAACATTAGAGCTAATTGCCTTGCTACATCAAAGGGAGCACCACAAGACTGAGAAAAATCACAGAAGGGGGGGTGGGGAGCGGGGGGCAGTTTCACCTCTAAAGGTTATGTGTTTGTGGCTTGGTGGAGCCCTGTAAAGTTATGGCCTCAGAACTGCTGTTTGCGATTAAGTTGATGGGGAAAGTCTATCCCGCAATCTCTCCCTGCTGCTGACACAGAGTCTTTGTTCACATTCAGATTTCTCAAACTGTTGCCAGGGTCAGGCTGAGGTCAGACACCGCGATGATGTATAGGAGAACATGTCTGGGAATTTCTCTCACACTTAAAACACATACCAGAAAAACAGGAGAGCACCCTGCAAAAATTGTCTGATGAGACCCAGATGATACTGTAGCTTTTCTTTTAGTACCTTCATAATTTTCTTTCTCTTTGCCTGACACACACACAATGTTTTATTAATGTGTGCCACGATAGCCCTTACAATTTTATGTCCCCTCAAGATAAGGACACTCAGTAGTAGCACTTTGACACTTCATTTTCCAGCCCAGGGGGATTGGGCCAGTAAATCTAGTAAAAGAAGCAATGCGTCCGTTCCCAAGGATGAGTCGAAAAGGGATTGCCATCGGCTCCGCGAGGCCACGGGGCCTGACACTGGATACGAGCCTCATGTGTGCGCGCTCGGCATTAACACAGCCCAAGCCAGGCATGATCACAGGCGCGCAGCATCCCGAACCGCGCTCCCCCGCCACCCTGACAAACACGGCCCCGCTTCCAGCTGCGGCAGGGATGCCTACCATGTNCTGCGGGGGGGAGAGCGCTGAAGCAGCACGAGAGGGGGGGGTCCATTCTGATGGAAATTTTTTTTTTTATATGCAATTATTTTTAAAGGAAGGGACCATCTTTCTCCCTGTATTGTTCCAAAAAGTGGACACACATGCTTAGTCCTAACCTACTGTATGCCGATGGCAATGCCAAACACATTGATCTGTGGTTGAGATTTTTTTGGGGGGTTCGGTTTCCAAAATTACGGCTGTGTTTTTCTCTTCCGATTTACAAAAGGTTTTGCAGAGTTGAGAATCGGATAGGTTCACCACATCGATCCGAGGGCTGTTTGCCTAGGCATACAGTTTCAGTGTGTGGCTGGCAAGTAAGGCACTAAGCAGCAATTTTTTTGTGCTCAGCTGCTACATATGACAGAGGATATTTCATTCGGCTGTCAGAATGTTATTAATAAAACATGGGGTGCGAAGAGGGCCACTATTTCCCCTTTCAATCACTATAGCATTTACAATGAAAATTTTATGCAGTGTGTAATTTTCAGTTAATGCTTGACACTTAAAATGTCGGTAGCTGCATTTTGTATGGTTCCTGAAGGGTTAATTGTATCATGTTCCCTGCATAAAAGCTCTGCTTATCAAAAGTGAATAGAAGAGTGTATGCAAATGTCTGTCTGTGACCTTTTGCCTTTCCAGGGTTAATTTATATGGTCATTAAAGATTTTATGAAATTGAGCGGCCTGGTGCTTCGAATCCTATTTTACCTTCACCTCCTAATTTATATAATTCCTACCTGAACTGGGGAATATGATTTTTATTTTTTTTGTATGCTGCAATGAAAACAGCATGCTGTGCTGTAGGGAGTTGCAAGTCTGGTTATCTGGCATTACTCAGATTGCTAAAAATTCATTAAAATGTGACATCAGCACAGTGAGAGACAAATGATCACAGGATGAAAAGGAACAGTGGGCCTTTCACGGATTAGTGCTACACAGCCCCAGCATAGAAGCTAACTGCATAAACAGATTAATCCACCAGTAGCAGCATAGCTAAGATTTACCGAATAATTAAATGGGCTTGAGTTACTGTGAAGATTTCCATGTAATCTAGCTGGTGTGAACACGTAAGTGAGGTGTGGGTAATGCTGCTTCCTCAGAAGCCATAGACCAAGTTGCATCATTTATCCTGAATGGCTCCCCCTGGAGACAAAATTTGAGACTTCTCCCGCAAAGCCAGAGGTTTATATTTAATACAGTACCTAATACCTAATACTTACTTACTGCAATTAGCGGGATACTGCTGCACTAATAGGATTTATATTTGAATCCTCCCCTTTTTTTTTTTTTTTTTTTTTTTTTTTTGGCTCCAAGATGCATTTTTACGTGTGCGTTTTGTTCTGGCCCCTGTGTTGTGTGCCTGTATTTTAACACAAATCACTTCTAGCCAAAGAATATGAAATGACAGGCCTTAAATCTGTCACACTGGTGGAAAGCGGGTACTCTGATAAAGGCACGGTCAGAATTTCTGGATGGATTTTGAAATGTTGCAAATTATTCGTAATTAATGTCCAACCTCTTTAAAGTGCTGTTCTTTCCCTTTTCCTTTTCTTCCCCCACCCCTCCTTCCCCCTATTTTGCCACTCTTTTTTCATGCTGTTCCTATTACAGGACATATTTTCTAAATGCTGTTAAATTGTCACTGAGTTTCTTTTCTAAGATCTTTTCTGTGCTTATCCACAGAAGAACAAGGTGAAGATACAGAGGGGTCTGCTAAAAGTACATCAGTGGCTGTTGCTGATGATAAAGACTCAAGTGAGAGAGACAATAGTGAAGGCAAAAAATCTTGTAAAGACTCTGGTAAGATGCTAGAATTTTGTCTTTCCCCTTTTTTTAACTTATGAAATGCTTTTTCATTTTAAACTGTCTGGACATTCCCACTACTATTCATTGCATGTGCATTTTGCATGTGATTTCTATCAGTAGCCTCCCATTGACCTATTTTTAATCATAACCATCTGACAGGATAGATGCGGATAAGTTGAAGAATATTACAGGACGACCAGTGAGATTATTTTTTAATCAAATCAGTTTGTGTGCTTGTAATTTTTTAAGCGCCTTTCATTAATCTTAGCTGTACTTGTGATTCCTCTGATGGCATATTAATTTTTCATAAGCATAGGATTAGGTACCACTTGAATTTTTTCTTCAATCAGGTTTTGCCCCCCTTTTAACCCAAAGAATGTGGGGTTTTTTGTTATTATTATTTTTTGCTCTTGCTCTCTGATCAGTTACTCCCAAGAATCTGGCCTCTTCCTGGGCATTTATTTGAGGCATTTTGAAAAAAATACTCAAAATCCAGTGAAAAAGTTTACAGATGATTCAGCCTAAGAAAGAGGAAATATCATTGAAAACGGATTATGGGTTGGGTAATTTTGATCTCCTGGAATAGACAAAGCCCAGTAATGAAAGCTACTGTCTTTGAAAACAAAACCCCTATGTCATGACATTTACTTGTGCACAAACAAACCCAGGGCCAGCATCTGGTGTAGATACCCAAGGCTTTTTCTGTGTTTAATTTGGCAAATATGTGACTTCATCCATGCTTTTTATGTATGAGATGGAAATCTATGGTCACAATGAATATTACATTGGCTACTTTTGCCTCACGCTATACCTAGTTACATTATGTTGGATTCACTGAAGCAGAAGAAGTGCTGAAACAGGTTGAAGCCTATTAGTTTCAGGTAGTCATATATCTTTTCCTTGTATGCCAATGACAGCAGCATACAAAGGAGGTTGTATTCTCCGTAAAGACATATAGTTGTAGAGAAAATATAATTTTACGTATGAGTTTCTTTACACCCAAATTCTCCCATACAGTAATTTGCTCTTTACATATTAAACATTTTTGGTTTTATTTTAAAAAAATATGGATGGCCCTTTCTATGCTGAATCAATTCAGAAGGCTGACTTAAAGATTAAAGGTTCCTTTAAGTTTGCTTGTTGATGTGCTAAGGTCAGTACCCATCACAGTTTAGAAACTCAGTTCTTCTTCAGATGCTTTCTTTTTTGAGATCAAGAGACTGAAGAAAGGCCAGTGATGACAAGGATGATGTTGAGCAAGAAACTGTGTTGTGGTTTAAAGTCTATATTCCCCTTGGCTGGCTCTCTGATTTGGTAAAAACTGTCTGCAGTGCAGTAAAGCCATGCTCCCAGGCAGACATAGGTCCTCCTGTATTGTCTTATCAGGGGCTGTCCTGGACACTTACCAGGAGAGGGGTGACAGCCACCTGCAGCCTGCATGTCCTACCACACATTCTGCCTAGGGGACACTGTGAACCAGTTCAGGGAGTTTACCAGCCCTCTCTTTTTCTTAGGCATCTCCATTTCTAGTTGTTCAAGAAAGAATACGGTATTACAGCTCCCGAAAAAAAAAAAAAAAAAAAAAAAAAAAAAAAAAAAAAAAAAAAAAAAAAAAAAAAAAAAAAAAGATGGAATCTAGAAAAAAATACTGAAGGGGAATTCTCAAAATTCCATCAGGATTAGCCGCTCATAAGGGCCAAGTTTAATTAGGACAAACCTATATCCAGATGCCTACTGGGTGCACTACAAAAAAAACACCGTAATTGTTCTGCATTCCCGTGCCAGCAATTACACAAATAACTTTGCAGTAAGATTCATATAAAAACAAGGGATGAAATACATGATTGCCTTTGTGCTTTGCAGAAAATAGTTTGTACTGTAAAATCCTAAATCTTTTAGAAACTTTTCTTTTCCTAATCTAAATTAATTCCGCATATGTAACATTCAGGCCATCTTCCTAATTTTCACTCAGCTGACAAGTATTTCTAATGACTGCATAACTGCTTATGTATAATTGAATGTTAATTTGGGCTTTCTCATGAATTGACTGTTGCAAGTCTTGCCAAAGAAATCACAGGAAAACCAATAAATTAATCACAATACTAACAAGTTAGACAGGAAAGTGGTGTGACCCCTCTTTAGCATAGAATCTATTAGACGAGAAAGGATTAACATGTATTTAGTAGCAGTATGTTTGTGTAAGCTGTTGTGCTGTATTGCTTACCTTATCTCAAGGAGTAGAGCTTTCAAAATGAGACTTGGCAATATGCAAGTTATATTTGTTGAATATTCATTCAGAATAGAAAAGCCTACTAATGCCTCATTTATATTGTCATTTAAATCTAGTGCCACTTTAGATTAATTATAATCCAAATTACAGCTCTATGCAGTGCAAGAATTAATATGGAATTTATCCAGATTAATACATTTGCATTGAAAATGTAATATGTCTCTGCCATGGCTAAGGGGAGCACTTTTTAATAAGGTAGTAAACATGAGGAAGGATGGAAATTAACCTTCATTATTGCAATGAAAATTATCCTTTCATTCTACTCTAATTAGAAAGAATACTTTACCAGTAATTATAATTTTAGAATTTTTTTGAGGCTGAATAACAACATCTGATGTGTTAGAAGTCTTAAATTATGCAATCTTTATCAAATACATAGATTCATAAATAAGAAAATAGTATTTCGATTATGGCTTTTCCAGGATTTTTTTTTTTAATTATTATTATTAGTATCAGTATTTTATTACCTTTCTCCTTCCTGTTAGTCACACAAATATTTTTGTTTTTATTTTGGGGTTTCAAAAATGTTATGAAGGTGATGGTATCTGGATTGCAGTGAATTACATAATTTTTATATTAGCAGCCTTATACAAGTTAAATAATTCTGTAACTGACAGGCAATCATTGACTAGTCTATTTCATGGCACTTATTTATAATTAAACTTAATTTTTGAGCTACATGTATTGAAATTACATTATTCATCCAAAATAAAGCTGCGTATTTTACATTATAAAGTGAATTACTGTTGTGTTTCAAAATTAGGAAAAAAAAACAACAAATAATGTGTTTTGAGAATAAAAAGTGCATATTTCAAACATGAATAACAACTGGATTTAGTCTTTTCCAACAGCTGCCTAGTAAGAATAGCATGCCAGTGGAACATCCAGCTATGAAAACAGTGCCACACGGCATGCTTGGGACTATAATATTTTCTCCCCTCTCTGCCTCCTACTTTAATACTCTTCCTATAAGACCGTAACTTTGTTCAGCCTCCCTACAGGAAGCTCCTTAAAACAGTGAATCCAACATGGAAAGCAGAAAGCTGATATAGCAAGACGAGGCGCTGAGTTGTAATAGCTGGACCATTTGCTTGCGTAAGGAGATATCTCCTTTGGTTTTGGCATGTATACTCTGGTTTGGGGGGTTCGGTCCTCACCACGTGCAGGGGCGAGTGGCACCCCCATGCCAGAGGGAAGAATCAACGCCCCCCTGGTTTTTTTTGCATAGCTGACCCATAAGTCACAAACTCCGTTACTTTACTATAGGCCAGATGTAACTTTGGTCATTTAAGAAGTAACAGTGCTTGAGGTTGAATGAATCCAGAGCAACAACAACAACAAAAACAACAAAGCCCCTGTAAATTTCAACAGTTTATATAAATATCATAGTAAACATAGTAAAAAGCTGTGCTTGGTTATGTATTTATTGACCCCAGCACAGTGTTTTATAACTCTACAGTTTTATTATATTAACCGCAGAAGAAACTTTAACCAAAAAAACCCCCTTGTTTTTATAGAAACAAGAACTATGTGTTTCATGATTATTATAGGCACTTTGAAGTAATTAAGTTATTCCATCCTGTGGTGGAAGATGATGTGTAATATTAACCTTGTGTGTACCCAGGCACACACAGACTGCACTCTAAGCTAAATTTCACTAGCAGTTAAATACCACTGCCAAAACACAGTTAAATGTATTTTCACAAGTGGATTTTGGAGCAGAATTTGGATCTTAATTTGTGTAACAACCTGTTGAGAACAATCTAGCATGATGAGGAGAAGATAAGGCTGAATTGGGTTTTTTTGGCTTTTAAATTCATCTTCCTGTACAGCAGTATCCGTTTACACCACCTGAGATTCTGGCCCACTTGTCTTTAAAAAGGGACATTTTAAAAGTAACATATGATAAAGGTAAGAAACAGTAGTCAACTGTTAGACGTTTTTGACAGTTGGAAATGAAGAGAGGTTAATAATTTGAACCTGTCCTTCTAAAACCTGAGAAGCAACCTTTCTCTGCTAATATAATCTGTCACTTTTTTACTTCCCATAATTCTCACAGTAAAAACATTTAAATAATAATGTATTGCCAAGTAAATACACATAGGCCAGGGAGTACTCTATTATCATAAAGCAAAGTGAGTAACAAAGTGGTACCTTATGTGATTGCATCATGTAGATTTTGCCTTTAAGCATCGCTAGTCCTTCAAGTCGTCGGCACAGCCCTGACTGCCTCCAGGACCAGTTTCTGAGAGCGTAAAAATTCAGTGGGGCTCCAGAAAGTGGCTCATTCAGATATTAAACTGATGTTGACAAATTGGTCATTCAAAGTAGGGAAATATGTCAGGAATAAACTTTAATTTGAGCAAGAACATGCAAAAATTACTGGTCTAAATTACACCAAAAGAAATAATTAGCAACTTAGGAATGAAAAACAATGTGTAGGGAAATCACCATTAATGTTTAAGTCATAAAATAGGTTTATGGTTTGTTTTTTTTTTAAAAAGTGCCCTTCACAAAATGTCCCTGTATGATTCAGTTTTCAATTGTTTATGATTGTACCATGAGGATTTGGTATTTACCTTGAAAACTGTTCTCTTATTTTACTTCTCTTTGATGTTGCTCTTTTAATATCAAATATTGCACAAAGTCTATATGAAAACAATAATAATAAAAAGTACTTGGTTTTGTCTACAGAAAAATGCAAGCATTTTCTTTGTTCATGTTTACTTTGTTGCCAAAACATCCATGACCTTATTTTTAAATTAATCCTAGGTTATTGTGCAATGAGGTGCAATTTGTTCATTTATATGAACCTTATGTGGATTGAAAAAAATCAAGATAAATCTTCATGCACAGCATACAATCAGATTACCCCTGGACTATATATTTACGTTGGGTCTGATAGCAATCAATGGTTTAGCTTCATTGCATTTCAAGATGTATTTGCACCCAGTGTCCAGTGATAGTGTCCTCACCCTGGAAATAATTTAGTTGCAAATTGACTGGAAGATGGTGAAAATTGAAAGTTAAAATTAGAAATACTCATAATAAACAGCAGAAAAAAGGTCAGATGATGCTGCACTATGATGAGATTGGAATGGTTGGTAAATGAGGTTTTGTGTTTGTCGTGAGATGTATGTGACATGCCTACCCAATGCTCTTGTAATATCCAGCCTAGCAGAAGAGATTATCTGGCAAATTGACGCTGGAAAGAATTTTCTGATGGACTGGGAAATTAGAATTGCAGTCTTTCCTTTGATGTGTGCAAGACTGGGCCGCATTACACAGCTAGTTCAGGCATAATATTAAATATAGTATTTAATACTTAATATTAGAACTATCTATAGAAAACAATTATATTCTGGTTTTGATCACAAATGCCAGGCTATAAAAATCCACAGTGTAAACATCTAAGGCAATCCCAAATGACTGATCTTTGTATATAATTAATATTAAGTTAGCTCTGAAATCCTATTCTCCACAGTATTTCTTTTAAAGCCTCACTATATTTAGCTTCAGAATTGTAACCAGGCAGGAGTTATCAAAACAGCACAATAATCATATTGCTCAGACAGATTAGAAAAGAGAGAGGGTAATTAAACAACAGCAAATTAATTATTTTGGAAAACAGGATTTTTAAGCAAAAGCTGATTTGTTTTAATGTAATACACAAATTCATACTGAGCTGCTAAAGAAAGCACGTTATTGATTAATCTTTAAAAGCAACCTAAGGTTATCTAAACAGTAGAGAAGAGTCCATTTTTAAATGTATTTATAGAGTCTCCATCATGGATAAAAGTGTATTTTCACCTTTGGGCTTACCAGAGTTGTTTTATTCAACTACATTTTTCTCAGAACTTAAAAAAAAAAAAAAGACCCTTAAAGACAATACAGACCTTTGGAATCACAGCCTCTTTGTAAACCAGGATATTTTAAAGTTTAAAATATGTTCTTAAAAATTATGTTTTCGGAACAGGAATAGTCACACCAGAGAAGGAACCAAAAGTGAACACTGTCGTAGGGGCACAACAGCTTCTTCTGGCAAAAGAAGAGGATGGTGCAGCTAAAAAATCAAAGCCTCCAGAGGACAATAAATTTTGTCATGAGCAGGTAAAGGAAAATGTAACAATTTAATTGCATTCTAGAACTTTTTCAAATAACTCAAGAATGAAACAGAGATGATAAGCTGTTAAACTAGCAGTATCAGCAAGTTATAAAAAGCACACTGACTAATAGTCTGCATCTTAATCTGATTTTTTTCAGTTCTATCAATGTCCTTATTGTAACTACAATAGTAGGGACCCAAATCGTATCCAGATGCATGTCCTGTCACAGCATTCAATGCAACCTGTTATCTGCTGCCCCCTCTGCCAGGATGTCCTCAGCAACAAAATGCATCTCCAGCTTCATTTGACCCATTTGCACAGTGTGTCCCCTGACTGTGTGGAGAAACTGCTCATGACAGTAAGTGTTCCAAATACTGACTCACATGCTACAGAAACATTCTCAGGCCTCTGGGCAATGTATTTGTTGTGATATAGTATTCGGGTAGCCCGAGGAGGGGAGTGAGTCAGGACTCTCAGGTTCTGTTGCCAGCTCATCCAGTGACTGATGTCCCTTGGGAAAATGACTGAAGGTGGATTTCAAAGATGCTGAAAACCTGCAATTCCTCACTGACATTAACCTTGGAAAAATCAAGCCTGTCAATGTCTCTAAATACACACCTGTAAATTGGGTCTAATAATATCCAGGTCGGAGGTATTGTGACTCCCATTTGTAAAATAACAGGAGTTCCCTGTAGAATGTAGTTCCCAAGTGTAGAAGAATTCCGGTGTATAGCTGGGCAGTTCTTCCATTATATTACATGAAATTCATTGTAAAAATAGTGGTGCTAACTGGAGAACATGATTATCTTATTGTACAGAATGTCCTGTTTCTTACTTTCTGCCTCTGCATAAAAGACCCTTTAGTTTTGTTGTGAATAGAACATGAGTATGAAACAGAAAGACAAGTCCAAAAATAGGTAGCAATCCAGTTAGGTCAATTCTTTAAGATATGGAATATCTGATTTCAAGTACCTACCCTGGATCAGGCAAGGACTTGAACTGGCTTCTCCAGGATTGAGTTAAATGCTATCACCAACAAACTCTACTTGGAGGATGAATCCCATTCCAACCTCACCAGGAAAATCCTGTTCTTCACTGCAGAATCACACAAACCGTGTCAAAAGAATACATTTCTGTGAAAAATAATAACTCAGCACCATTCAAAACAATGTCCGTAAAAACACAATCATGTCTAGAAAGTATTTATTATTTCATCATAGATTCAGCTAGAAAACAGACCTCCTAAGACACCCTAATTCTGATTGTCTTGCCTTTTTAGAAGGAAATGTGCTTGGAAATCTCAAGGATCCATCTCCTTAAGGATTTATTTCTGTATTCATAGACTCCTCCTTCATTATGTAGTTGTGGTTGTAGGCCTTCCACCTCATTCCCAAGTAAGGCGGCAAATAAATAAGAAAGAATTGAAAGAGCTCTTGACTGAAGGTCTAAGGTTCTTGATGAGCAAATACAGAACTGGGGATCCACAAAAGTGGTTTAAAGTTTTCTTTCTTCTTTACTTTCCCTTGGTTTTCTTCTAACTATAGTTCTGCCAGAGTGTGTAATTTTGGCCCACTAGAAGGAAAATGATGTAGAAGTTTAACTTTCCCAGACCCTTTTAGGAAACTGTAAAAATGTGGAAAAAAACCTCCCCTCCCTATTGAGGATTATTAGCTTTCTTCTCAAGTTCTCCATGACTCCCTCTATGCTGATAATGGGGCAACTCCTCTCCTCTCCTCTCCT
>VZTL01033626.1:0-20495 GCA_013400535.1 Scopus umbretta | reverse complement strand
GGGGGTGGGGGGTGGGGAGCAAGCATACAGATGACATGAGTTGGGCTGTAAGGCTGGGAAGGGGTATTTCTACTGAAGAATTTGATCATCTACAGTAAAAAACAGATGATGAGTAATCCTATATCCATCCCTGTGAAGGGCTATACAGCGAAGCAGACTAAAATAGGGTTAAATGCTACTACAGTCACTTAGTTTTGTCTGCATTATTAAATAAAGCATAGATTCAAAAAATGTACTAAATAGCATGTTCTACATACCCTTACATATCCGCAAGGCATTTTTGGACATGTGGGTGCAGATTCAAACAGAGCATTTAAAAGTAGCACAGATGCTAAATTACTCCCCAGCAATGCTCTAATACTCACTCAAAGCCTTTGTCTAATCACATACTTGTGTCCAATAATTTGGGAAGCTACACGAGTTTAGATGCAAGTAACGGCTTGGGTCTGTACTCAGACTACAACAGAAATGCAGTACAGGTGCCCTTCTCAATGCAGCTTCCAAAGCACAAGCATTTACAGAATGTATTTCCTTCCAGATGCAAATATGCGGAAGAAGAAACAAGTAGATGGAAGTGTACCATAAAGATGAATACAACCCAAAAAGTGGTTCAGTGAATGATTGTTTTCCACCACCAAAGAAATATGTGACTTCTTAGGTGCTCTTCTCGGGGCAACACTGCACATTCCCTTCTTCCTATAAAAGGAAGTTGCTGGGGTCACCGCTTCCCGAGATAGTCTTAGTTTAGCTGAACACTTACTCCTTTGAAAATTTCTGTATTTTCACAGTGTGCTAAAAACTGAGTATTTGGAGAAAGTACGACAGATACAAAACAAAACCAGAAAATGCTCAGTGGCTCAAAAACAGCATTAAAATGTAAAGACACACATTAAAAAGATGATGTATAACTTCTCCTGATTAAGGAATAGTTTTCTAAGGAGTTGTAACATAACAATAAAACTTTCTTGTATTCAAATTTCTCCGTAAGACCCGCTTCTTTCTGTCTGTTTTAACTAGACACATCCTCATATTAGCTGATGAGCAAGACTGGCCAGCTAGGTCCATCCAATGGGTCTTGACATGAGTACTGCTCACAGTTTTTTCCACTTAGGAGACAGACTGCACAGGATATTTAAAAAACCCAATCCACACATACAATTTCTCAAAAAGAAAACAAAGACATCTGAAGTGAGCCTTGAGTAACTGAGTCTCCCTAAGATCATAGCTCTGATCTATTCAGCTGTCACGTAAACTTCTACACACTGAAATTCCAGCTATATCCACTTTTTTCTTCTTTCTTCACCCCCAACTTTCTCAGACAATGGAATTGTGCTCTTTTGTTACAAGCTGTTTTTCTTTTGTTAAATGCTGTTTAGTGAGAAATACAGAAACCATTCTTGGGGCAGACACAAGAATTCAGGTCTGTCTTTCAGTAAGCACAAGCGTACCCTCATTTCAAGAATCCAGAACAGAACTGTAATGCAGGACTTGCGTAATCAAGACAACTCATATTGGAGCTATAGACATGCACTGGGTATCTAAAGCTATTTCCATACTATTAAATAAAACAGGAATGTGACTACTCTGCAGAATTGCTAAACATTTCCTCTCTTCTCCCCGCAGAATCCCAAAACAAGAACAGCAATGCTCAAACTGTTTACAGCAATGGTTTTTGAAATATATAATCTTTGGAGCCACACCTGAGCACTGTTTCAAAGAGTATTGGCCTAGGCTAAAACAATGCCAAGGACCAAACTAACAACCAGCCAATACAGACAGCTGTTTATTTGGGCCCTGGGAGTAGTTTACTTTGAGTACAGACGCAACTTCAAGGCTTCGTAATGTTCTGGATTCTAACCAAGAAAACCAAGATTCAAAAATTATTTTTGTCTAAGATTTGACCTAATTTTTGTAGTGAGAACAGTATTATAATTTACACTAAGCCACTCTCCATTATTAATGTCTGTAACTTCAACTTCATTTTCTTATTTTTTCTCTGTCTTTTTTCCAACTTTCCATAATTAATACATCTGTAGTACTTTTTGCTTTAAAAAGTAGCAGACACATTATAGCCGAAGTACAACTTCATGACACTCATCAGACTTGGCTGCCTTCATCATTTAATTGCAATAAAACTGTGCATATTAAAAGGAAGCATTTCAAAACAAATGATACATACTTTCTGCCAAAGGTAGCAAGTTATTTGAATTGTGTCCTAAGTACAGTAGGGTTTTTTTTATGTAATCAAAAGGTATATGTTCCCTAAATCACGAAATTCTACTGGATGAAAGAAAATTTCCTGCTCTGATTTAGAAGAAAACAAATGCAATTTAAATAGAAAACTTTTGACTACAGCATCACCTGGTTTTTGATGTAAACTAAATGCTTGTTCTTCAGGACTACTGTCAAACTGTGGTATAGATGTATTTTTTATTTGCAGCTTAATTTCCATTTAATGAAATTCAACAGAACTTGAATCAGAAAGTACTGCTTTAAAATTGTTTCCTTAAATACTTCAGATGCCAGTATTTGTAAGCTGGGTTTAACAGATAGAGAGCATGAAAACAGCACAAATATAAAGTAGACATATATAAAATAGTTCATGTTTATCTACTTAACTAGCTTCCATTGAGCATGAACCACTTTAACATTATTTGTTAATCCTATTCACCTCATTACGAAAGCATATAATATGATCTAGGTATTTGACAATTATTTCTCTTACTTCACAGGTTAATCACATACCAGAAGCTGCCTAAACAAGAACAAATATCTTCCCCTTCTGTTGCACACTTGTCTCCACCTGTGCTATAATCACCACATCACCACATCCCTACCACCATCTATTGCTCCTGTAATTCCTGGAATACTGACCTTCTCATAAAAATCCACTCATTCTTAGTGCTGATGACACCAACTACCAAAAAAAAAAAGTGTTTCCTAAGAAAGAAAGAAGCACAATGAAGGACTGAATTACTGTGTATGGTCAGAAAAAACAGATTGCCTAGTTCTGGCACTTTCTGTGCTTTGAAATGAAACTGTGGCTACAAACAGACTATCTTACAGCAGGTTTTACCTCCACTTTACTAGTGGAGCATCCATATCAACCCAAAACATTCATTTTTTATTTTCATAGCTATTGGCCTGCCATTCATTTTATTACCCAAGTAATAACAGCACATGTAAAGCCAGACCAAGTTGAAGAATCAGTTCACAGAGTATCCAACTGTAAGCAACCACCTTGTTTCAAAACTCAAGACAAGAAGTTTGATAAGAATATTTACCCTGATCCTGTAAAGACTTTTTTTCATTTGTGTGAAATTGTCTGTAAGCTGTTATTCACGTGCATAAGTGTGAAACATGAGGGATTTAAACAAAATACTAGTTCTCCTCATGTTCACCATTTTACAAAAGACAGAAAAATAATGCCTACAACAGCTAAACTGCATTATTTCTCTGGATCAGAGTCTGCACATGACTTTAAACTAAAATAGCATTTGCCCGCTCAGTACTTAACATCTACAGCAAGGAGCACTTCATACGCAGCATAATACTGTGGAAAGATGGCGATAATTAAGGCTGTGCAGGCAAAACTCTTTTACAAAGGTGTCTGCAGAACGAAACTGAAGCTGCAAGAAAAAAAAATCGTATTGTGTCTGACTCAAAACAAATCAGGTACAGCGTACCCTGGGAAGTCTCCACTGACAAGAACCAGAACCATAATGAGCAGTTATCATTACAAGAATTACCTAGATTGTTGTCTCACTATGGCATTAAGGAATACCATATTAACTCCAATATTCACATTTATTTCAGATTTTTTGAGACAGTTTTGAAGAGAAGACAAGAACATATGCATCAACTCCTCTGATTGTATTTGCCCTCTTATTAGTAAGATATCAAATCAAAGTGTATTTACATGTCAGTTTTTGGGGACACTGTATTTGACCACTGCTGGGAACTGAAAATCTAAATGTATGTGACTCTTCAGGGAGTCCATTCTGTTAACAGGGGTTTTGGATTTCATCCAGAAAAAAAACAAACATTGTTTTATATCTGGAAGTAGAATGTATTTCTGGACGGAAGATTTTTCTTGTCTGCCACACTACTGTGAGAGGCAAGGCAAGGAATGTATGTATATGAACTAAGAAGGTATGTAGCAAAGCCATCAAGACAAATGCATTAGCCATAATGACTTAGGTCAAAGGTCCATCTCATTAAGTATCTACAGTGGTAGCAAACTCCCGCAGAAGCAAACAGGTGGTAGCTGCTTGAACTGTCTCAGTAGTACTAATCAGAAAGCATGTATCACAGTCCATTCACAAACCAAATCATGGAAGGAAAAAAGCTTTGAGTTCCACATCAGGAAGACACTTAAATATTTACCACTTCCACCAGGCCTGCTCACTTTCTTAATAGAACTATACATGGTTTGCTGAAAAGGATGCTTTGCATTCTAATCTGACAGCCCCTGAAGTTAATGTAAAATCTACACCCTCGAGAGACTTTGGATCAGGTCTAAGCCAGACTCACCAATAGAGCTAATGATGGGAGCTGTACCTACTATGAAATTTCCACAGTCTCAGATCCCTAGGTACTTGCACGCACTGTTGTCACCCTGATCCAATCAATCCATCCATTGCTCCCACTGGTGAAATTCTGCTAAAATCAGATGAGCTACACAAGCAAGAACCTGACAGATGGCTGAGTAAATGAGATCTTCAGGGCTGACCTAGACAGTGGGTCACAAAATACAGCTATTAGAGCATTCAGGTAGCCTCTAATTTTTGATGGGGTTTTCTGAAGGTATGCAGGAATCTCTGTGTTCAAAGATCTAATACTTACAGCAAAAGTCTTAAAATCCTTGAAAATGAGACAAAGCAGAAAGATTTCTATAAAGCGTTATTCGAGCACTTAGACATTCAGATGCATAGACTTTTGTACACACATTCTTGTTTGCCATTCGATATATGGGACTTGAAATTATATAAAGTGTTCATCAAATGCTACAAAACTCTAAACAGAATTAAGGAACTGGTAAAAGTTATTTCTAAGTACTTATGTAGATAGGAGAATTTCAGCAGTTGCACAACAGACTGCAATACTGAAATCTGTCTGAATGCAGGAGGTGTGACAGTCATCTCTCACAAACAGAGAATTCATGTTTTTATTATAGAACTGTTTATTTTGTTGTCGTAGGTTCATCTGATTTATTCCTGGTTTTGCTAGTCATTCCACTTACATGGTTTCCAACATCGTGACAGGACTATCTGGAGGCAGTAACTTCTCTTTTCTCTGAAAGCCGAAGAGTTTAATATACATTTTTATTCCATCAATATCGAGCTGCAATTTACCAGCCCCGTGTTGGTTTAGTGAATTACACACAATTTCTACGCCAAGGTCAAATTCAGTTCTGTGGCATAGGGGAGAGTGGTGACATCCGAAAGTGCTTCAATGAAATTGACAGGCATGGGTAGAACTGTATTAAGACCCAATTTTCCACAGTGGTTAAAGATCATAACTTACCCGATACAGAACAGGATTGGTTGCTTGCCCTCTAGACCCTCTCCCAGAAACAAGATAGATTTCCTGGGGTTTCACTCACGCCAGTGCTGTAGACTGATCTTATAGCTCCTTCCTCGGGTTGAACTATGACCCCATTATTGATGCTACTAGGAAAAAAGTCTCTTGTAGGAGTATTTCTTTAGCATTTTCTAGCTGGTGTCCCTGAAGATGCATGGCATCAAGTTCTCATCATCCCATTTAAAATTTGGGGCCTGGAGCTACTTCACTCTGTGACTAAGTTCTTTTCTTATTCACCACATCTCAATTTGTCTTTCTGTAGAAAAGCTGTATGGCTCTTCTTCAGATACCTTGGGTCACATACCCGGTCAGGCTACCCCAACATAACTCATGTTTTACCAACTCACAGAGCTGAAGACCAGGACCGCATTATATCATTTATTGCATGCTGTGTACCTCTGATGAGGACAAGAGCTGTCTGGTACAAATTGTGTGGAAAGTGTGCTAAGATTCTGGCAAAAGTCTTTTCATCAGACAAAAACAGTCCTGCTGTATACTTCCTCCTGAACAGACCATGAAGTTCCTAAATGACTGAGTATCAACAAACACTATAGCTGGCAGTGGGGGACAAAAGTGCCTGGATACTCCTAAAAATTAAACTGTTGCTGCTGCCAACATTTTGCTCCATCCTCCTACCTAGCAGAATTTTTGCAAGTCTTTCCCCCCCCGCTCAGATGTGCATCAGGCAGTATGTATCACAAGAGGAAGTAAGAACTCACTGCTGAAAAATTAATACAATGAACTGTTAAGTTGAAGACTGATTAAAGCTTTGCTTCAAACAAATAATTTTATTTTCAGGAGCCAAGTCGTAACAAGATTAAGGTGGATGACCACTGGATCCCTCCATCTGCATTTTCCACACAATTATACTACATTTTCCAAGGTATCTAAAAGTGCCATCTTTGACACTCTAGGAGAATAATTTTATTCTTTAAAGTACTAAGGTCTGCACTTATGAAAAGGTAAGTGACCAAAACTGTGAGGGGAGACACAGCTATTATGATAGCATGGCAGGTGCAGAAATATTAGAGGCATTTTCACATTCAGGAACACATGCAGTACCACTTCTTCCAGTTTTGCCCCTGAGTGCTACCTAATGGTACGTTTAGAATGATTGAAAAAGGACCCTGCACAGACAGAGATTTCACAGAACCTAAAAAAGCATTTTGTTTTCCTCGCAGAGATATTTGCATTTACTCTTTTTACTGGAGAGTGTTTGCAATGGTTCATTACCAGGTACTTAATGATAAACTGTGCTGTCAAAAGCAAATTGCAAACAGTAAAAACATTAATGGCATACCCCATATGTTTTCAACAGTAGCAATACAATCCAGTAACGTGCTGTCACCTGAAACATCACTGATGAAAGGAAAACCCAACTACAAAATCTAGTGACATTATTATAAAACATTCAGTTTTAACCAGTTTTGATTTCAGGTATGTATCTAATCCAGGCATCTGAGGACTCTTCTGAGCATCCCTCATTTTCTTTTCCAAATCATCATATAAAAAGCATTGGTATTATGCCAATTAAGACACAGGAAAAACACATTATTTCACTTTGTATATAAAGCCACACAGAAATAACTACCAGGTATAGCATGTATCTTACACAGGTCCTACAAAAGGGCAAATATCAGCTCAGATTTCAGGTTTTGAGAATCCACTGTAACACTGTGATAGCATAAGAATATTTAATTTAGGAAATCTAAATTGTTATTCAGGTTTCTAATCTGCAAGATTAGAAGCCCCACAGAGGTAATGCTAATCTCATTTTAACAGATACTAAAGATTATGAAGGTAAATATTACTGATCTGTGGTCAAACACTTAATTCAGGAGCAGTACTGATTCTCGTTAGTGTCACTCACAGCCACCAGTTTCAAACCCTTTTGCAGAAGGCAAGGCCAGACTGGTATCGGACATGATGAGGTAGAAGTAAATGTTCTGGTTTAAAAGGCTCTGCAACTGGGTTCTAACAGATTGCAAGAATAACGGTAATAAGAAACAGAGAAGTACATATTTATTTTTAACTAAGGCAATTATTAGTATCAACTGTTAACCACCATAATCAGTAACACTACTCTCACATATTTAGTGGAAGTGCCCTTATTTTTATCCTTTGAAATGGAAATATGCCAGCAATTCTAATTTCAACACCTCCGTCTTTACAAACTTGTTCAGCCTGATAAACTCTACGAGCTTAAACTGCAAAACTGCAAGCTAAGAAGCACAACTCAAAGATAATCTCAGAGTTTCAAAAAAATAATTCAACTGAAGACAGCCCACCCAATTTGCCTAAAGGTATAACTGAACCCCAAGAGCCCCCCGCTGACTTCTAAACTGAAAACACATCTGTACATTTTACAGACCTCAGGAATGTGTTTTTAAAACTCCAGTTCCATTTCCAGTATTGCTTTTGTGGAACAACTCTCTGCAATCAAAGTTATCACCTGGGGAGGAGCTTGTCGGCAGTTGCATTCACATATGCTCATAGCCCAATATCAACTGCCAGCAAGAGCATCTACTAATGGGGGCACAAGTAACATCCTCTCCTTATTGATGGCCACTGATCTACATGCCAAATACTTTCCAGCCTAAGAATGTAGCAATATCAGACAACTGTTAGATGTTTCATAAACAGATTCATATTTATATATTTGGATTAAAAAAGTAATATATATCTAGACTACCATACTCCTAGATCTACTATTTTCTGCAGGATTGAGTGATGGTCATAACTACTTTACACAGGCAGGCCTCATCAGGCAGGCTCTGAAAGTGATCAGCTTTAAAGTATAATTATAATTAGCTGTGAAACATTCTAAGAGGAGAGAATTAAAAACTGCCTACCGAGGAACAGCTGGGCTATCTGTCAGATACGGTTCAGCAGTAACTTGGTTCTACAGCTTTCTCTACTTGAAGCAGAAAAAGATTTCACTAGAAGGGTCTATTTGTGCAAACAGTTATTGCTTATTAGAAAGGATCAGTATTTCTATTAAAAAAAAAACAGATGTTTGTGAGACATATAATATACCCCCTTACAGAGATGTGAAATACAATGAAAAACACTTCACACCCTTCATTTTAGGTCTCTCCAGGTAGCTATTTTAGGTAAGCAGCCTATGTTCTTGATATAGGCAATAGAGAGCAAAATAGAGAGCAGGTGGCAGTTCAGAGGATTTAAGTCAGATATCCCATATTCACAGGAGACTCACTATAGTGGACATCTGCGGATGCTCACTGTTCCTGGACGTAGCAAGGCCAGAAGTACTTTATCCTGCTCTGAGCGCTGCATGTCAGGAGGCATGGCACAAACCAGAGAGAAGAAAACAATGGAAAATTTGTGGAATGCAGGAAGAATTAGGTTTTCTCTTTAAGACAACCGATAAAAACAGTTTTTCTGTATTCAAGGATAATTGTGAAGAAAAAGACAGTTAATTTGTCTCTTTTTCTGCTGGCATTGTTGGGGGGCGGGAACCCCACTGCTGCGATCTGACATCACCACTCCCCCCCAAATCCATAAGGATCTAACTGTACGGATACTTCACACACTGACACAGGAGAGCTCTGGAGGATATTGAATCTCCTTCATGGGTTTCCATGAAACCAAAGAGATTCATGGGATGTTTACCAGTAATGGCTTAACTAAATTAAGGCTTGCCCCAGAGAGAGGGCTGTAATACAATACCAGTTATTTAACCTGTGGTCCATGACCACTGCTAGTCTCCAACAAACTAAAAATACAAGGAAAAACACCCATCACAGAGGGAGTTTTGGGAAAATATGCCTTACAAATGGGAAAGAGTCCTCAAAGGCAAGAGCACCTGAATTTCAGAAGTCAGCTGAGACTGGCCTAGCAGCATGCAACTTCCAGTGATGGTACGCTCATGTCCCACACAAGATTCAGTGGCAGAATATATACTTTTCCCTAAATAATCAAAGTAGCAAATACAGTGCTGCCAAAGGACTCAAGTTATACCACCTTCAGGGATGAGTGATGGCACTCCCATTTCCAGCCAATACTGCAAAGTTCTAATAAGAGCTATGTATCACCTATTGCAATTACAAAAGAGGTAACTAACACCATAGCTTATTCTTTCTGTGTTTCCTTTCTAATATTTCTTTACTGACTACATTCCATTTTATGTTGCTAGTTGGAATAGAAATAAATGGATGGTTTTGTATTTTGCAGGATGAATACGGAGCATCCAGATGATCTGAAATGATTCAAAGATTAGAAGCAGTAAATTCATTTTCACTTCCAAGATATTAAGAGCATATATAATTCCAGGTCAGTAAGGTCTTGAGTCACCAAAATATTGCCTTACATATTTTTTTCCTCCTACTTTATGCAATTTTCACAGTTGTGGGGTTTTTTTATTTCTTTTAATGCTTTTCCTATCTCCAGGTCCTGTTCAAATGGAAACTTAACTTCTGAGAAAACTACACTTGTATATTATTATACTGTTGTGGTTTATCCCAGCAGGCAGCTAAACACCACACAGCCACTCGCTCACTCTCCCCCTCCCCAGTGGGATGGGGGAGAGAACCAGAAAAAAAAAAAAAAAAGTGGGTTGAGATAAGACAGTTTAATAGGACAGAAAAGGAAGGTAAAATAATAATAATTATTATATACAAAACAAGCAATACACAATGCAATTGCTCACCACCCACTGACCGATGCCCAGCCAGGCCCTGAGCAGCGATTGCTGCTCCCCAGCCAAGTGACGCCGTATGGTATGGAATAGCCCTGTGGCCAGGTTAGGTCAGCTGTCCTGGCTGTGCCCCCTCCCAGCTTCTTGTGCCCCTGGCAGAGCATGGGAAGCTGAAAAGTCCTTGACCAGTGTCAGCACTGCTCAGCAACAACTAAAAACATCAGTGTGTTATCAGCATTACTCTAATCCTAAATCCAAAGCACAGCACTATGCCAGCTACTAGGAAGAAAATTAACTCTATCCCAGCTGAAACCAGTACATATACAAAAGTCTGAACTGTACAAAAAAAAGCACAACATAAAGCATTGTTTGAAAAGATACACAAAAAAATGAGTTTGAAACAACCATTAAAAATAAGCAGCATTATCAACTGCTGAGGTTTCCAGCTGTTTGGTTATTTTAGCATAACTACACCGATCAGTATTCATTACCAAGCTACCACGAAAATAAATTCTAAAAACAATAGTGCATGCTGGAAATGAAGCTATAATCATTCTTGTGTATTTGAAAGCATCTTAGCCTTGGCTTTAAAAAAAAAAAAAAAGTTAAAAGCAGCAGCATTTAAACATGATGCAGTGAAAATTCAGCATGCACCCAGATAAAAGGTCTTCCTGAGTATTGACGCTTCATTGATTATGGCTTTTATCTTAAAGGCAGAGGCAATATAAACACTCTTTGTATTACTGATATACATATTGAATATTAAAGACATATTTGACTATTATTGTAACTTTATTTATCAGTATTTTCAGAGCGCTAAGATCTAAGAAATGAAACAATGCACCAGGGAGAGATTCTCAGCTAAGATTAAAGTTAACAGCACTAAGATATATTAGACAAACTATTAATCTGCCACTACTTTTAAATGTGTTTACAAGTTAAGTACTATGATAGTTCAGGTCAGGCATCTCTGTTCTTTATAAGAAATGAGTTAACAGACATTAAAGGAAGCGAATTTTACAGTTCTTAGATAAAGTTAAGTTTGGTAGGTATTCTTGATGCCCAGCGCACTTATCTGTTAAAGGTTATGCCCTAAAATTAGGGCAAATGGAATTAAAAAAAATGTGTAATATACAAATTTGCCTCAGTCTTGTCACTCTGTATAAACCTGACACCAAAGGGAAAGGCAACCATCCTCAGCTTCACTGTGATTTCTCGGTTTCAAATCAAGACAAAACAGTATCCTTGTATACATTTACCAATCACTCCCAGAGACCTACAAGTGTATTTGGAAGTCTGGACTCCTTCGAGATTATCTCAGATAACTCAGCTTAAATTTGATGCTATTACAGGAAATCTCATAGCCCCCAAGAGAACAAAGATTACAGCATTTTTTACAGGGAGATTATCTTGAGATGGTTCACATAAGTTGATGGAAAAGCTATTTAACCAGAGAGGCAGATGCCCTTTGATAGCTTTGACAAGCTGAATGCATCATCTCAGCAATACTCTCTAGGCCTGAAAGATGGATCAGGTTTATAAACACTTTGCTAGATGAAATCACCTTTGTTACCTGCTTGAAACAGACCCTTACAGTCTGCAAGGCAGTCTTCAGGAAAGAATAAAGTAAGCAGTTCTGAGCAAATCCCTTTTGCTTCTAAAAAATGAAGTAGCACAGGAACTGCAGAAATGGACTAAAAACCAGTGTTTCAGGAAACTGAGATTTGTGACAGAGCTCCTTGTATTGCTGAATGGATTCATTTGTAGCCAAAAATGGTACTTCAAATTGCTACAAAATTATTAATTGGAACTTACTGATGAACCCCAAAAGTTCACCTAAGCTTTAACTACTCTGTTTTTATCTAGGAGGTTGATTTTTTAAAAAAAATTCTGACCATCACATACTTCCCACTAAAGTCCACACATGGAATTTGGCTCCATTTTCATCCCTTTTTTTAAAAACTAAATTTATCACTTAACATACACATACTCTTGAAATTTGGACCCCTCTTAGCCAGCAGCTGAATTAAATTATATAAACTACAACAAGACCTTATGGTGCATTTACTCACGTGCTGTGACTCTACATACAAGAACCTTTTTATGTAACAGTAAATACATAAATCCAAGACATTTTACACAATCCTCAGTCAAACTAGGGCTGTTCTACACTGGGTCTGTTCTTTTACCTAATTTTTTTAGGCTCTTCAGTAGCTCTGAGAACGCATTTTTTCAGTTTCAGGCTACTGAGGTGGATGCTTTTACAGAAGCTGGTGGCTTGCACTTTTAATACCTAGGGAAATTTTCGAGTCTAGTTTGGAGCACTTTGGGCAAAACACATACACAGACCAGTCTTCATACTTCAGATTGCTTTGTTCCTATTCTGTACAGAATATGGGACTAGGTACTCTTTTTGCTAGGCAACCACATTTTAAAACACATTTTCATTTTCACTAGATTCAGCACCTTCCAAGAATTTCCATACTGCCAGAATTCCAGTTTGTCACACACTTGAACCAAAGTTAAACCCAATTCAATCAAACACACTTTCCATTTTTTATGTGCATGAACTCAGTTAAGCATAAAAATCAAATATGAGCATTGCAGTAACATTTTACTTAGTCTACTTGCATCCATGTTTTTAACACCGCATGAGAATTAGTAAGAGTTTAAGTTGCTTGCAAATTAATGCAAAGTGAAGTTAGGGCAAACTGCTGAGATTTGTTTAAATATTAAATGCATGATGATGCTAAAATTAAGGGGATATATCACCTAGATCTTATACCAGCCATCTCAAGAAGCAGAAACAAGCCTGCAAGACACACCAGATAACTCAAAGCAACCAAACAGCAACACCTTCAAATCACGTTCACAATGACCAATTCACCAACACGCAGTTAACCAAAATAGTTCCTACAGAATATGTGCTGAATGGCAGAAGTGGAGCTTTTTGGCTAGCTAGCATAGTAAATATACACAACATGGGACCTAGTAAAGGCCCCAGAGGAAACAGGACTTACGATGGCAGACAACGAGCGGATACAGAAGACAAACAAATACATACAGGAGTGACCCGGAAGACAGGCAAACATGCTGTTATTTCCTGTTTGTGAAACGTCTACACGCACACAGAGTTTCAACTATGTTGTTGCTTTCTGACTTGTGATGACCTAACACTTTCGGTTTGCAGATCATCTCAGAAGGAAATGGAGAGAGGAAAGACGGCCAGGCTGGTGAACAAAAAGGGTAATTTTAACTACAGCTTAAGAGAGCTTCCTTAAACCACACAGAGACAAGGGAATTCAGTCATGACAGTTTAGACAAATATTTTGGATATGTGACAGGGGAAGAGGAACTAATCTAGAAACTTTTTCTCATGCAGAATTTCTAACGATACTGTAATGGCCTAACAGTTTGTGTTCAGTCTGCCTAAAAACAGACTATACCTTAAAGCTACAATTTAAGCAGTGGAAGAATGGGGCAAAGTCCACCATGACAGTGAAGTTGAGGGGTAAGAGAAAGAGAGCTGCATTCTGGCTACATTGAGTCAGAGCCATGCTGCCTAAAATGTCTGAAAGGCAGACAGAAATATTAGATGTTGGAAGGCTTCAGAGTAGTTTCCTTTCCGCCAAGCAGATTACACTCTGAAGAATGACTGTGCCACCACATTGCTGACAACAGCAGCTGGAGAAGAGGCCAAACTACAGAGTGGATAAGGCATACCAGGCAGTGCTAAAGGGGAGGATAAAGCCCTGTTAACTTTCCTGGGGTAAATCCCTGCTTGTATACCAAACACATTGTGTGCAGCCATTTCTGTGGCTCTAGCGTCAAAGCAGAAAAGGCCTATTAACAAAGACATACTTCCCAGGGGGCTCATTCAAGCAGCAAGCCTTTTACAAAAGTCTTAATTTGCATTCAATGGGCAACTACAGCCACTGGAAACCACGGGTATGAGACACTCAGGTCAGCACCCAGTAACGCTGCCAGCACTAGCCAAGTACAGCCTGCACTCTCAGCCAGGAACAGGCCTGTGGCTGAGCTGAGCTACCAGCGGCCTTCCTCAAAGCCTCTGAAATGATGGCAGATACTTGCAAATCCACTCAAAACAAAATCTAGCCAGAAAAGGATCTCTTCCCTATCCACTGCATGTCTGCTTTTAACCCTGCAAGTAGGGAATGTCACTGCTTAACCCGCCTGTGAATGACTATCACCTTTGTCAAAATGGCAAAGACAAAAACAACCTAGCTGTATTTTTTCCCCACTGGGGTAGCAGCTGAGATGCAATGATAAGGGAGAAAAAAAAATACCTGTAAATGAAGAGTAGAGTAAGACTTCCAGGAAATATTTTCTCAATTAAGAGCCATAGTTCAGAACTGAAATGCACCTCTCTAGCTTTCCACTGCTCACCAGGTTTTTAGGCCCCCATGAGTAGCTCTGCTCACTGCATTCAGCTTTGGTTTTTGTACAGACAACTAAAACACTGGTCATAATTTAAGTTTTTTGATCAGGCAAACATTATTCCAGGGGTGACATCTAGAACATGACCAGTACTGCCTATGCTTTTACTCCTCTTCCCCGCCCCCTCCCCCCCGCCTTTTTTTTTTTCTGTTTTAGTGTATGGTGTATCAATATCAAACATTATTTTAAAGTCATGACCACCAAGGCAACAAATGAAAGTCTGATACTATGCCACTATTCATTCTAAAAAGAACATACTTATTACAGATCAGAGATACTGAGCAAATATGTTTTCAATTCTCTAGCAGTGTCAAAAGCCCTGCTATGAAAACACTTTTGTGCCTCACCTACATTAATTATTTTGTAATTATTTTATTTTTTCTGGGAATGAAAAAAAATATTTCTTTATGAGCCCTTGTAACAGTTACTTTTTTAATAAAATTCAAAAGTATTTCTGAAGAAAAATGATTTTGACTCAGAAAAACATTCTGTACGAAAGCTTTCAAATGGTCTTTGCATTTCTGTAAGAAACAGTTTTGCAAAATACACAGAATATTTTCATTGCTGAATTCTGTAAGAGCAAAATTGTTCAGCCAGAAACTGATTTAAGGTAAAGTATCTTAAATTTAAGACAAGTCAAGGCTAAAGATTACACCCATGTAAACAGATGCTTGGAAAACAAAGACATCTGTTGGCTTTGAATTAAAACCAGTACCACAGCTCTCTGCACTTCCAATGCTGTTTTTATACAACAGAGACTTGAGCTGCAGAGGTACTATCATCAGTAGACTCATCTACGACCATGAAGAAACACAGAAATGTCTCTACAATAATCCTAAACTGTCATGAAATGTCATCAAATGGCTCTGTTATTCTGTTTGGGAGTCATTTTGCCCAAACACCAATTTACACATTTTCCAGTTACTTCAGATACAATTTTGTTCTGCCTTAGTTATGTTTTACTTCGCAATACTGTCCACCGATAAAGGCTATTGGCATGGATGGCCGCAGCATACTCAATTGGATTAATAACCAGGCTCTGACAGCCTGAAGCTCTCTTTCATTTTAAGGACTTTGCTAAGCCCGCCTCAGAAACATTTGAGAATCTGGCCAACAGGCTGAACTCATTCACATACTGTAAGCAACTCATGCTCAACATCTTCCCCCGTCACTTCCAGATGTCAAGAAAAAGAGGCAGATGTCAATGTATAGGACTCAAAGGGAAATATGTATTAGCACGGAACCACTCGAAGGGTTTGTTCATCCTTTCTCACGATGAGCTAGAAGTACAGTATGCCATAAATTTTAACAATATAATAAACGCCAACTGATTTCACTAGGTCCTACTCATTTCATTTGGAGTTAAGGGTAACAGCATCAGGGTCTAAACTGGCAAAGTGGTATCTGCTCCAAAGAATATCTCAGCTGGAAACATGACTCTGTTCAAAACATGGCAGAAGCCTCATAATTTATTCTAGACCAAATGTATTCTCAACATAGTGCTAAATTACACATGGTCTTTTCATAGTCATACAAGGGAAGAAAAAAAAAGTTTAGAAGATTCCCTAGCTTGGACACTGAGTAGCAGTCCTGAAAAACCTCACAGTACCTGGAATGGCAAGATGGCTTACCCCAGTCCTCCCTTTCCCTTGGGACCCACAGCAACAGGCTGCCGTGAAAAGCCCTCTGTCCCTCCTATCCTCCTCACCTAGGAAACCAGACAGGTTTGTTCCCATCAGTACATGATAGCATACATATTCCTACAAGGCACCTTCAGCAGAGAACTGAAGCCTCTGAAACACAGTCCTCTCTGGTTTCTCCTGTTGGCCATGCAGCTCCAAACCACCTCCAATCAACCGCAGTGGCACGGATTCTAGCCATGGCCACAGCATATGCACGGCTGAGGGGCCAGATGCAACCTTCCAATGCCAGTGGAAAGAATAGTAGGAAGAAGGTGCAACCGGCAATCATAGTGGAAAGGCATAAAGAACCACAAAAGAAGGCAAATCAGTCTCCCAGAAGCTACTATCAGGACTATGCAGAATAAAGATCATTTCTCTCTACAGTTTTGCCATTTCAAAAAGTGCTTGCATTCTCATTCAGAAGAAAGAAAAAAAGATCTAAAATACCCGAGAAAAACCTAAGTCCCATCGTGTACATGATCTGCTTTAACCTACAGAACATGAAACCTGGAAGCCACAGGATCCAGTATCATGGATCCAGCTAGACAAACCATTAGGAGGACAGACAAGTAAGGTTCAAAATCCTGCCTTGCAAACAAGACCTGACCAGGACCCTGCCTTGTTTCTTGAAGAACATCTCCGTTTTGACAGACTGCAGGTTGCAGCAAATCTTTTCTTCTTTTAATCTGAGTATTTCACACCATTTCTTTCATCCATCACCTTTGTGCTGGTATACAGAAAACACATGCATAAACACTAGTACACAGGCAATGAGAGCAAGCTGTGTATATAATCCTTGGGGCCAAGTGTCTGCTCTTGCAGAGAGCAGGACACTTCTCCGCAAGGGGTTCTGACAGAGTCAACAGTGGTATTTATGCTGTGACATGCTCATTTCTGTCAGTAAGGGTGAGAGTTAGGGATCCTCTAGAGGGGAACATTTTTTCTGAAGATGTTTCCCTGGTCTTTTTCCACTTACTGAATAACAAGCAAATTTCTCCAGAACACAGACTTACACAGCTACACCGCAAAGTAAAGGTGGGAAAAAACATGAGCCCTCTGCTAACCTAAGAAGACGAGTGACAAATAAGCTTTTCAATTCTTATGGGGGAGGGAGAGGGGAACCCACAAAAAAAAAAATGGGAAATTTGTTTTATTTGTTTCATGGCTGGCAGCTTTCATTTATTACACAGACTGCTCTGAAGAAATGCTACCCACTGGCAGCCAATTGTTCTCTTTAGAGGTAAAAGGTATTAAAATTTCTGTCATTACAGATCTATAATTAGTTGTGGTAGTACTGAACAATGATTTAGTGATCATTCTAGTAAAAAATGTACTCATGTTTAGTAAACTCCCCAACTCTCTAGGCAATGATCTTTATATGCCAACTCCATTACTTGTTCCTCCAAATTGTTCCCTTTATGTTTATCAATGCAACAGCCTCTTTATTGTCCCCTTGTAAGACAGTGTTTTCAGTCACTTGCATCATTGCCTGGGCTACCACCTTCCTACGACTGGATTTTTCCTTCCTGAAAAACTTGAACAACGTGGTTTTTCATTCTCAGGAACAAAGATTAAAGGAGACAGCAGTTTTCAAGACTGAAATAAATAAATTAATAAACCCAGGTGAATTTTGTTTCTGATACTCTGAGAGTCCTCATTGTTCCAGAGCAAAAATCCATCACAGAAGCAGTATTCATCACATCACAAGTCCTTCCTCCTCTTGCTGCTCCTCTGACAACCTGCCCAATACCCTCTGAGGTACTAGCATCCCAAACAAGCGTGGCTTGCATGCCCACAGTTCCAAAACTTCAGATTATACCTGTCCAGCATGTAAAAGAAAGAGTTCCCTGAAAGTATTAAACCTCATTCAAGACTGAATTCACAACCAAAAATGAATAAAGGTAAAAAGCAATGTAGTGGGACAGGACTATTATGATGGAGAAAGTAATTCAATAACTTAACTGACTTTCGTAAAATTTAACAGGCAGCAATGAAAAGTCAACAGCATATTAGAGTTGCCAAAAAATGGTACTTTGGTTGCCACAGTTATAAGCCTTTTCTCATTACAAAGATATAGGTCAAATTCAAAGCACACTGAGCATTCTTAGTTCTTTCAAGGAAGAATGGGACTTTTTTCTTACCATTGGGATAGTATCAATTAATACAAATTAAATGTTAAGTATTTCATATTTATCTCAGACTGTAAATTGCACATCATATTTCCATTTTTGTCAAAGCCTAGGGCTAGATCCTCAAAGGAACAAAATATCTATTCATTAAAGACCAAGTAGTACAATAAGAAGAATTCTTCTGACCTTTTCCTGTATTCAAGAAAAAATAATCTAGCACTGTAATGCTAATTCACTTAGCCATAATATATTACAAATATTTAAAAGATTGTGTTTGCATTTTATACTAAGAACATAAGGGCACAGCACTGGCTCCATTCATCTGCCGTTCTCAAAACAGTTTGGTTGTTGTTTGGTTTTTTTTATACAAACAATGAGAATGAATTGTCTTTATGTTTCAAATCCATCAGGTCTACAGAATTCAGCAAACATACTAGAGCTGTAAGAACTGTGGCCCCTAAGTGTCATCATCTTTAAAATTAATAAAGCAAAGTAAGGGGAAAAAGTTTAGGCTGCTGCTGGCTGAAGTAGTAAGAAACGCCTCTTCACATCCAATGTATAATTTATCTTTGTTAAATATTGCTGCATGTCTCAGACTTAAAGCCTCAGTTCTGTGCTTTGCTAAATCAAAGGCATGATGACTCCATAAAGGTTATTGGTTTTGGCAATAACTTTTTAATAGCAGAATTACTCTTTTTTGCTCCTTGCAGCTTTCCTGTAGTAAAATATTTCCATTCTGATTTAGCCCACCTCAAATCACAACTTGTTTCATCCTTAGAGTATGCTTTCTGCCAAGATAATGAATCGTAACAGCTTTTCATATCAAAAGAATGAGTGAAATACAAAAGAAAAGTCAAGATGATACAGTTCTATTTATACCTGCACTATTTTAACTTCTCAGAGCTGTATGAATCTGAAAGTGTTATACTTCATTTAATGCGAACCAAACAACCCCCACATTATACAGCTAAGAAATCAATCTAATCTCAGAAAAAGACATTATTTCTCTGATTGCAAGTTACTAAACAAATGCACAGCACTGGCTAAGCGCTGTGACTGCCTAAAATAATCTACATTATTTTCTTCTCATATTTCAAACTTTTTGGCTTGGGGGGCTTTATTCTGGGAGCGGGGGAAGGTACTGGGAAAGGTAGAATAAGGGAAACCAAAACATCCTTGTTGCTGTTGTCATTGTTAGCCATTCTTGCCAAGGATACATATATTTATATAAAGATTTTCTTAAGTTTTCTGATGAAAAGGGATTCCCCTCACACCTTGAAATGAAAGCAGGTTTGTTCCTGCTGTTCATGGCACCATGAAAACAACCATCAAAAAAAATCAAGCTATTCCTGACTGCAAGAACCTTTCCAATGGTGACTATAGGTAGAAACAGAACTCAAAAATTCAAAGCCAAAATTGAGTTTCAAATTAATTCAATTGCAATGCTTTGTTTGTTTGGTTGTTTTTTTTCTAAGAAACTAAGAAATGCAAATGTACAAAAAATATAAATGAGGACATTCTGTAATTCTGCATGGTAGTTTTTAGAATATAACTTAAGTTTAATGCAACATTGAATTAGCAAGCTTCCTAAGTATCATAGAGTTAGTATACTAAAAACGTTAACTAAGACACTAAAGCAGAATGACCTAAAAAGCATTATATTCTTTGACTTCATCTTCCCCTTCTCTCATTGTTATTCCCATATTCTATAACTTGTAACTTCAAAGTGTGAGAAAAGGGTATTTTGACAGACTAACACTTACTTGGATGTTCATGTATATAAGGTACAGGACAGGATTTTCGAATATGAAAAGTTACCTTTTTGTTTTTTAATGAATGCCCTGGCAACAGCTACTGCACCTACTGGCAAATGGCTCTAATAGTCATTTTTCCATCTTACAGTTTTTCCAAAACTGAGCAGATTTGGAAAAGATACCAAATTCCAGAAGAAGGGAGGAAGAAGACAGATAACAAAAAAAAAAAAAA
>VZTL01033625.1:32499-51455 GCA_013400535.1 Scopus umbretta | reverse complement strand
TCCTCCCGCTGGGGCTGCTGTAGGGGAGACGCCTCCTGCCTGCGGTGCAGGGAAGCCCCTGACCCCGGGTGCTGTTGGAAGGGGGGATCCCGGCTGTGGGGAGGGAGCCGGCCTCATCCTGCCCCAGGAGGTGTGGGGGATCCTTGCGATGCTGGGCGCCTTCGGCGGGAAGGACCCTAGCTGTGAGGGGGTCGCATCCTAGCCGGGGGGTTGCTGAGAGTGGATGGCGAGGAGGAGGAGGAGAAATCCCCTGCTCAGGCGGTGCCCTGTGAGCAGGATCCCAGCCGTGGTGGTGGGGCGCGGGGGTTGCTGAGGGGCAGAGGGAACCCCCTGCTTGAGGTGCGCTGCCGTAAGGGGGGGGTCACAGCTGTGGGGGGGTCACACCCTGCCTGGGCGGTGTGACATCCCAGGGGCGCTGCCAGCGGCAGGTCCTAAGCCAGAAGAAAACGTGGGAAGGAGTTCCCTGTAGCAAAGAGGGTCTGAGCCTGGGGGGCCCAGAGTAGGAGAAGAAGGGGAGTAGTGGGGTCTGGGGCTAGGCTTAGCCACGGTCTGCGGCATCTTGAATGATACGGTGCAGGTACAGATCCGCTGATCAGTCTCAGGCTGGGGGCCAGGCTGTGGGGCAGAAACCTGGGTCCGAGGGGGGGCTGGTGTCCTGAAGCCAGGCGGAGAAGCTGACAGTGCTGCTGACACAGCACTCTGTGGGCGATTGTTCAGGGCATGCCGGCGTCGGGAGGGAATCCGCATATCTCAGCCCCTTCGGCGTCTGCTTCATTCCCTGCTGCGAAGAAATCCCCGCACGTGCGCTTGCAACTGCACCAGGGCAGCTGAGATGTAAGGCTCGGCGAAGGCTTTCCCCGCTACGCTTGCTACTCCGAAGGACGGAGCTGGACAGATTAACAAAATTGATACGAGGCAGCAATTGTAGAGAGATTTATGTCTTCGGCGGTGTGAAATGAAGCGGGGTCAAATGCATCAGTGGTGCAATGGAACTGAGTAAAGACACAGCTGGGATGGACCTGGCCGGAGCTGGCTTTTAGGCTGAGGAAAAGGTCTCCTGGGGAAGTCCTGATTCTCCATCCAAAACTCAACAGCCCTGTGCGATAAAGCACTGGTAGGACAGTTATTTTTGTAAGAGTAAGCGTTCTGAACCTTTAGTGCTGGAAGGCAGGAATGTGAAATCTCCAGAATAACTCTCCCCTGCTGCAGATAACTGGCTGAAAAGTACTTCCAGAGTAAAACTGCTTAAGACACTGTGCATGTAAAATGCTTCTTTGGTCTTGTGTTTCAGCCCTTGGAGCCCTCTACCCAGTCTCTCCATGTCCATAGCCAGCCAGGTGAGTTTGCTATCCTGTTACTGCTTGTTTGGGCTACGTTTGTATTTGTGGATTTTATTCTGAAGTTATTTACTTATTTGGGAACATCTCTTGAGCTGCTTCAGAGTGAAAATTCATCCTTGTGGTATTTTTAGCTTATTTTTCTAAGGAAAGAAGCAGATGTGATTGAGTACTCTTGCCCTCCCTCTGTAACCTCTGAATTAATTTGTATTTTCAATGGAATTTGTCCCAGGGGTTGAAGTTTCCTACATACAAAGTTCCTATGCATTTTGTGAGAATGAATGGCAGGGCAGAGGCCATTAGTGTCCCAACTAAGGACAAATCTAACAAATTCACCCCACACTATACGCTGCAGAATCCACACAGGATGTTGTCACAGGAAACGGCTTCATATTTGCTGCTCACAGAATGCTTCTGCTCCAGTCCTCCCAGGAGGCTTGTGGAGAGATTTTTATTTTTTTTTTTTTCTTCTTGTGTAAAATAGGTGATCCTTGCCTTTTTCTGGAAACGCAGACCAAGCAGGGAGGTTTGTCCCTGCTATTCTGTTCTTGGTTTTATTGTTGTGTGAAAGTAATTATATGGGGGTTTTGTTCTGTTTTGTTTTAATAATTTGAAAACTGCTGAGCAGTTCAGGAGCCATCCTGGAGTCCTCCAGGGGCTGTAATAGTGGCCTTGTCATAAACTGCCCAGAAGAACAAGCCTTGTGCTCTCACTGCCATCCTTACTATGTCTGAGGGGGCTGAAATCTGAAAGCCCACCGTGCTCAGGAGGGACAGACAATCTTACAACCTGCGATGCTTTATTTGCTGCTGAAGTCTAATCTTTCTTATTGTGCCTGGTACAGCTTTCCTCCCTTTTAGTAATGCCATTCAGAGTTGTGGGCAGTTGGTGTCCTTTTTATTTTTGCCACTTCCTCAAATCTCACAGCAAACGCTGGTTTATTAGTTGTCACCATGTGGCCGATGAATGTGGTGAGCTGGGTGGAGCAGGGGGAGGATGCAGGCAGGGCTGGGGCTCCTCTCAGGCGAACAGCAAGGTGCGTATGACCTTGGGGTGTGGAGCTGGGACTAATTGATACCACACCATGTGTGATTCTGGGCATGCATCTCCTCCTTCTAGGAGCTGTTAAGTATAGCAAGAAAGGTCTCGTGTGGTGCAGCTCTGGTGTTGCTACCTGCGACCACCGTGGTGGTCAGTGGCAGAGCTGTGAGTGTGGGGATTAGTCAGGGAATTGTGGTTTCCATTCTTCGGAAGGTAGAGTTAAATATTCAGTTTCAGATGTTCGTCAGAGTTGAGAAATTCTTGCTCAAAACATTTAGCAAATTCTGTTCTGTGTCCGTGGATGGCACAGAGATCACCAGAGCCATTCGGCAGCAGCCTGGCCAAGCTGTGGTGTAAGGAAGGGGTGGTTCGGACCTCGCGCTTGTCTCTGCTGGCTGTTGTGGCCTTCACCACCTGAAATAGTCTTGCTGCTTTCTTTTATCTTTCACTGTAATCTCTTTAATCTGAAGATGCTGAAGCTACCTGGAAGGCAACTAGCTTTTCCCCTTGGAATTGGCTTTTCCTTTCCCCATGCTAACAGCCGCTGGTGGAAGTAAGGGAACAGGATTCTTGGTCAGATGTGGCTGATAAGTGGAGCGTGAGCTGTTCAGGAAATTTAACGTCCCACTGCAAGAGCTTGGGAAGTTCATCTGTTAACCCTACACAGCATTCAGCTCCATGACTATTGGGGAAGTCTTGGGGAAGAGCTGTGCCTGTCTAAACCGAGCTATGATGGGCGATGGTTTAACTGAAAACCTGGTTTCCAAAGAAAGAGCAAAAAGTGACTCCCTGAACACGCCAGCTGGAGTTACTTTGGTACTCCAAAGGAGATGCATTTGGAGCCAATCGGTGATGCACTGTGAAGTTAATTGTTAGCTTAAAACAACATTATAAGATGGAGGTCCTGTTTCCAAAGTGTCTTTATGTAAAACTTTTTTTTTTTTTTTTCCATTAGCAGGGAGGAATTAAAGGGGAAAGTTGAGATGCCAGCTTTAAAATGAAAAGCAGATGCTCTGCAACCTTCCTGAATTCCTACTGGAGTAGTTCCCAGGTTTACTTTCCTAGTTCTCATGGTCATTTTTAGCAATTACAGATGGTACTTTCTCTGTGCCTTGCAAGTATGATGGTATTTGGTCCGTCATTTTTCTACTGACTGGGGGTAACTTTGTTTAAATGTAGCTTTTTCCAGTATTCCATGCTTGTCCTGTCTGCTACCTCCTTTTGAACATGACTATTTTGTTTCCTCAGCATTTCTCTCATCATGAGTTCTGAATTAAATGTTCCAGTGGATCCTTCCACTCCTGCTTGCTGCTCTGAACCTGGCACAAAAGGCATGGATTATCGGGACTGGGTCCGGCGCAGTTATCTGGAACTGGTCACATCAAACCACCACTCTGTTCAAGCCCTTTCATGGAGAAAATTGTACCTGAGCCGAGCCAAACTGAAAGCTTCCAGCAGAACCTCTGCTCTGCTCTCTGGATTTGCAATGGTATGTGTACTTTGTAGCAACACCTTCTGGATCATGAAGGTTTTGGTTCTGTAAAGTCATCTATTAATCAGTGTTTTCCTCCTGTGAAGAAGCAGGACTTACTGTTCTTTTCTGAAGAGGCAGGAGGCATCTGCCTGGGGGCTTCTGCTTGGCTGCTGCTGAAAAGTTTGAGGCTGGCTCTTTCAAGACAGCAACAGATACACGAGCTGCCTAACAGTCAACCCACGCACTCCCAAGTCAGCCCTTTAAAAATACTAATCCGTTACCTTCAAGTGATACTAAGTGCACCTCCAGTGTTGCTAAACAATACAGGACCTGGGCTCTCCTTTGGCCCCGAGGCCAGTCATCCCTGGCTGCCTTCGTATGAGGTTGCACTTGGGCGTGAAGCTCCTCACAGCAACTGCAGGGGCCCGTGTCTTGAACACTATCGTACTTTCCGTATGCGTTTTTTCAGGTCACGGTGTCTAAAATAAGGTAGAGGTTGGGTCACAGTCTGCCAGAGCAAAATTTGCATAGCACGATCTGGGAGACTGTGCCATACCCTGCAGCCTCAGACCTGGTGTCAGAGGACTCTGTAGCCTGAAGGCAGCCAAACCTGGTATATTTTTGTCAGTGCTGCCTATTGGAAATAGTTCCTGGTACTTGCTTTCCTCCATGCAGCCACTTGGCTGTTATCTGGAAGCTATCTGCATAGGTGAAAAACCATGGCAGGGAGTGAGCAAATAAACAAGATGGAGACAGTCAGTGGTCCAGCGGTCAGGCCTGTCCGAGCCATGGCGTTAGCAAGACAGGTCCGTGCTGCGTCGGTGTGATCCTCTTCATCTCCCCTCCGGTTCTTGCTTACAGGGAGTGAGAACTGAAACCTGCTTGGGGGAGGCTTTCTGCTCAGGAAGTGGGCAGGTCTGGTTGTTCCTGAGGTCTGCCGGCTGAATGCAGAGAGGCAGAGGGCAGCACCTGGGTGAGCAGGACGTGGTGAGATGCTGCATACTGCAGCTCAGGAGCAGTGGAGAAGACAGGTCTCGGGAACTTTCTGGATAGCTTTCCTTGTTTTATTTTAGCTTCTTCCACTGTGGGTTGTGTTTTTTTTTTTCCCCCAATCCCCCAGAACATGAATCATCTGTAACATTACAACAGTCTGTTTGGGATGACAAAGTTGGTCACCCAAAGTGCAGTTGGAAAAATGCAAGCAGGGAGTTAAGTGGGAGCAGGCTGAAGGGGAGAGAGGGTGCTTGGTTGCTTTGCAGTTCCTCTCTGCTTGCTGCCTTCATGCATGCAATGCCTGTAAAACTTTTCACGCAGCGTACGTTGGTTTGTAACCAAGCTGAAATGGCAGAAAATACCTCCTCGTTTTGAGAAAGTTGAGTGCTCTCTGGTACATTTCTTTCACTTCCAGAAGCTTTCTTACTTTAAAAAGCAGCTCATGCGCTTGCCCTGCATGCCTCTAGGTTACTTGACTTCTGTGTTAGTCGTTTATGACTGTGCTCCTTAACACGATTATTAAATGAACACTTTGTAGTGTTGTGAGCCGATCTCTCTAGGCCGCGTGGTTACACAAGCAGGTGCTGGTGCTGGGGCGTGCTGTCGCTGGCGTCGCTGGGGCTCGGGGGCTTGCAGCCCGCCCACGCTGCAGGGCCGAACCACGTATCGGGAAACACAGCGTGCCTTCTCAGCTCGCACAACAGAAAGTTGCTGAAAGTCCTCGGCAAACGCACAAAATGAACCATTTGACTTCTATTCTCTTAAACTGTTTAAAACGCAAGTCAAATAAACACATAGGTATAAGTAGTGTTAATTATAGATCACCAGTGTAACATAACGAGGACACCTGAAATCAGCAATTATCAGAAATCAAATTTTTTGCAATAAGGAATTCTCTTTGGCAAGCTTTTTCCCAGCTGATTGTACTGGGCCTTCCAGTGAAAGCTAAGGTATCTACTCCTATTGGGCTATTTCTCCTCTGGTAATTTGGCAGGCAGGTATTTAGTACACGGATGTTTACTCTCTAATAAGAGCATCTATTTGGCTATTCATGAAAGTAGAGAAGTTATTTAGAGTTAAATAGTTTCCCTGAAGCCCTGTGTGCATATAACTGTGTAAACAAATGTCATACAGGGCTTGGCTATTGCTTTATTTACTTCCCTGTCAGTGTGTTTGATTCAAGCCAGTTCCATATTGGCTGAAAATTTTTATGAGCTAATGGATATTTAATCAACAGGCAGTGGCTTTGATCCAGCTCCTTCTGGACAGGCTGCAGAATCATGCAAACCTTCCTCGTTACTCGATGTTATCTCTGGTATTTCTGGCAGAGTTGGGCCGCTCGGGAGGATGTGTGTCCTTTCCAGTGCCAGGTCTGTTTGGAGGTGGGCTGTAGGGCTACTACATTTACCCCAGGGAGACTGCAGACAAAGAAGATTTAGAGGGAGCTTCGAAAACCTCCTCATTCATTTTCCTGATGGAAATAAGAGCTATTACTGCTCGTCAGTCTTCTCAGCACTTGTCCAATTGCTACAGGATATGTATTTGATTTAAAAAAAAAAAAAATCCAACAGGTCTACTGCAGTGATTGGTTTTTAGCGGCTGCCAAACCATCTGTGTGAATGTAACATGGTTTATGTTAAGCCATTTGTCATCTTTTTGCCTGATGCTATCTATCCTGGTCTAAATTCCTCAAGATGAGCATCTTCTTTGTTGTGGACAATCTGGGTTATACCAGTCTAAAAAAAACCCATAATTACATGTAATTTAATAGCAGTTTAATTGTAAAATGTTCTGCGTATTTGGTCCTTTAGCAAACCTGTGAGCCTGGAGTTCAACAGGGTGATTCTCAAGCTTAAAATTAAGCCTATGCTGAGATACTCTGCGGCTCGGCAGAGAGCTCAGTGCCTTGCAAAGTCAAGCCCTTGGCACTTTGGCTTCTGGGAAGAAGCTACAATGAAGGGGGCTGTTATCACGGAAGAGCATAATTGTATCAAACATGACATATTAATAGTTTTACAGACTAAGCAGCATATTTAATGATTTTTAAATGGGTTATGTCAGCTTGTCCTCTTTCTCTTATCCCGGTCAGAGAATGACATGACAGTCTGTACAGGGTAAAGCGATAAGAGCTTTCTCACCTTTCCAGTGCTTGTTCGGGTTAAATGAACTGTTTTTCTGCCTTGCTGCCCTATCTGGATTGTTGATGTTTTTCCCTGAAATACCTCTTGGTGAGCCATCAGCCAGTGTTAAAAATTCATCACATTGCACAGCTGAAGCTAGCCCTAGGGAATAGGTTAGTCTGGGAGGAAACATCCAATTAGCTGGAAAGTGCTGCTCATGCGAAGGATAACAAGTAGAAATTGATATGTTGACATCAGCCAGGCTTTCAGCTTTAATATAAATTGAACATGCAGGTACAATTCCTATTCAGCTTGCTGAATACTAAGTCTCTGGGTACTACAGCACCCAATAATGAACAATATACCTGCAGCTTTCCCTGGCTCATAGGGTGTGACTGACAATGACAGCACTGTACAAATTCATTGTACAGAACAGTGCAGCAGAGAATAAGTTTGATCTCCTCCTTCTTGAATGAATATAGGGGGATCTGCAAAGAGAACATAAGCAAGGCAATGTGGCTTGTGTTTTAATTAAATTGACCTTGCAATAGATGGGGAAGCCAGTCCTGTGTTATTATTTTCTCTGCTGTACGATGAGAACTACTGTGAACTGCAAACAGGAACCTTAAAAAAAAACCCAATAAAAAATAAAACCCACACCTAGTCATAGACAGGACAAGTGTCTGGGAGTGTTCAAGAACTGCCACAATATTTTTGGTGTCTCTAATATCTAAATAGTTGATGTAGGTGTAAAATCTGGACTTGTAGAGATTGACCATTTGCTGCCCCAAACACACACGTTGTGTCTTGGTTGCTTGCTGCTTGTTCGGACTTTGCCTTCTCATGATGGTCTTGAGAGGCACTGCCCCGAGGCAGGCAGGCAGGCATCGGCTTCTCCTTTCCTTACCGCATCCAGCAAGCTGTGCCGCACCAGGGCAGCAGGTTGCCTGGGATCACCAGAGGTTTTGCCTGCTGCCAGGCAAGTTAGTATCTGTGCAAATCATGAAGTGCAGCTGCAGATCGAGCAAGACACTAGAGAGTTACTAGAGAGGACTGTGTGATAGTCTTGTCCACTGTTTTTGTAGCTTCTCTTAGCACAGGGTTTCTGCAGTCCTTTCAGCATTGCCACCACACTGAAGTACTGTGTTACTTCACGGGTAGGTTAAATAGCTTAGCTAACTGCTAAACCAGTTAGCAGGCCTGCACTAGGACCCCAGTTCTGATCTCAGAAGAGCCCCTTGCTCTCGTGCGCTTATTCTGCTTGTTAATCTTTATTTGATTAAAGAAAAAAATAGATGACTTTAGAGACTTGCTATATGATAGCTCTTGTTTTGAGAAAACAGACTCCTGTCTGAGTTGTTGAACACACCTATAATCCAGTAGCTGTCCACTTCTGTTGAGTATATCAGTAAGTTATTAGCTCTCAAGGGAGAAATTTGAGGATATAAATAACTTGTATCTGGGCATATTTGTAATAAAAACGAATGTACAATGTTCTGAGAATAGAAGGCAGCTATTTTAACTATGGACTAACTTAAACTGTAAAGTCGCTTGCGTGCTTCCCGTGGGGGGCAGTGAAACCTTGCTGGCCGCTGGCCAGAAGGGCTGCTTGCTTTTGCTTTTCTTTATGTGCCTGAAGTTGAAACTTCCTGCACTGCAGCCACAAGTGGTGAACGGAAGGAGAAGGTGTGATGGGCGGGCGGGCTAGCAGGCTGTCAGCTGCCTCCGAGCTCCACTTGTTGTCTAATGAGTTCCTTCTGTTGTGTGTTTGGTTTGATACAGTTCATATGGCTCATGGTTGCAAGGAGAGATACGTTATTTCAGCAAACTACAGCGCAGAAACATGCATGTGAGCCTTCAGAAAGGCCAAGCTGCAGACTGCCTGTACATCTTCATGGGTAACAGAAACGATCCATCTAGGCTGCCATTCTAAAAAGCACTTGAGTGTGTACTTGACCTTAGGTGCTCTTCCTGAATAAAGATGCTTTCCTGGATGAAAGCCTTGAAAAAAGGAAAACTAGCAGCTGTTGACAAGCTTTTTGTTCCTTTCCCTCCAGGTTGCCATGGTGGAAGTGCAGCTGGAGGTGCAGTACAAGTACCCCCAGATGCTGCTGATCGCTTTCAGTGCCTGCACAACGGTGCTCGTGGCAGTTCATCTCTTTGCCCTTCTCATCAGCACCTGCATTCTGCCTAATGTGGAAGCAGTGAGCAACATCCACAACCTGAACTCCATCAGTGAGTCCCCGCATGAGCGCATGCATCCCTACATTGAGCTGGCGTGGGGCTTCTCCACTGTCTTGGGGATCCTCCTTTTCCTTGCAGAAGTTGTGCTTCTGTGCTGGATAAAATTTCTGCCTGTGGGCTCCATCCTGAAAAACGAGACCACCAACGTCGTGAAGCCCAGCGGCCATGCGGGTTGGCAGTCAGCACTGGTCTCCACCATCATCATGGTCCCAGTGGGTCTGATTTTTGTTGTCTTCACCATTCACTTCTACCGCTCACTGGTGCGACACAAAACGGAGCGCCACAACCGAGAGATCGAAGAGCTTCACAAACTGAAAGTGCAGTTAGACGGGCATGACAGAGGCATGCAGGTAGTGTGACAGAGAGGCAGAGGCTGCTTCCAGCAAATCCGCTCAGCTAAGGCTAAGAGCAAAATACCCGTTTTGCTAGTTGGTGAGATGCACCAGTGATGGGTTGTCTTGAAGCTTAAATATGTAAACGCTAATTGCCTGCCATATATAGCTGTGGGGTCTAGTGCTGTTTCAGATGCTGGGGTCTCTGGCCTGTTTCTGGTCCTACACACTTGTGTACTTACATCAACACTGCCATGAAGTTCGAGGTCAAAACTTTATCTACCTTAACATTGGTTCAGGTAGCTAAAAATCTGTATTTTTTACAAATGCAATATTCCATTGCCAAAAGTAAAACTGCATCAGCTGTCCAAAGCACGCGCGCGCGTGTGTGTATGTAGGACCTGTCTTATGTGTCAGAACTCCCTGGCTGTCAGTGCAGCAGCAATTAACTGGCAGCTCATTTCTAGAGCTGAGCTGGTTAATGAAGATATCTGCAGCTGGCTTGAGGACATCCAGGAAAGCACAACAGAAACTGAGTGTTGATCACCTTTGTTCCAAAGCAAGTGTTCCATAAATACATAACCAGAAAGAAATCAGCCTTAGCTTTTTATATTCTTTTCTCGCTATTGCTTACTATATTTTTGCAGCTGGGGAGGTAGAATTTCAAATTGGAGGAGGCTGGGAAGTTGTGTCGTACTTTCTTCAGCAGCATCTGTCACTTTAGATTGAATGAATGCCAAGATCATGTGTTTTTTCCCAATAAGAGGCAAGAGTGCCCAGGGAAGGCTTACAGGTGTTTTAGTTCTAACGAGGACATTCTTAAAACAGAACAGTGACAGGGAATTTAATGAGACAAAACTCTGAAGGACTAGAAAAGCAAGTTTCAAGGAGGTAAGGAGTGACAGCATATAGCATATTGTAGAAATCTGTCACTATGTTGTCTTCATTTATGCATTGTTGCAATGTCTTTTGTCTGATTTGCTGGAGAGAACAAGCCCCAATCCCGTGTTTTTCATCAGTTGTTTGGGGTTTTTTTGTCAGCTTTAGCATTTGTCTGTCAAAAAGGAATGCTTCCTTCTCACTCCACCAAAGCAGGCGACGACTCTGGTGGAACCTGGAGCTATACTGGCGAGTCTGATGGAGCTGGATCCGGCGAGAAGAGCTGCATGCCATTAAAGAGCTATCACGTTTCATCTGCACTGACTTTTTTTTTTTTCCACCAGCAGAGAAAATGACACCTGCATGTCTGTATTGCTTAGCAAGGGAAGCTTGTAAATTCTATAGCATCCTTGTGGGTGAAAACTTCTGTAAAAATGATTTTATGACTTATGGTAACTTTGTGGAGGGAAAAGAATGTTTTGCAATCATCAGCTCTTTTAAGGGAAAGTAAGGCTTTCTGCCACACAGGGCTGAAAGAAGCATAAGCACATTTTCTTGGCCCTGATCCTGTACTGATTTCCTGCTCTGCACTCAAACATTGCAGTTTCAGAGTCTCCCAGGCCTTATAGGTTTCTGAAATCATTAAGGATGTTTGTAATGTTCTATTTAACCCTGGTCCCTTATTCCACTGGGATCTGAGAAATCTAATGCCAGTGTATTACATGTCAGCTTCCCAGAATGGAGAGAGCACACAAATCTGAGTGCAGCCGGGTGAGGGTATCCCTATATTCCTCTCTGGCGAGGGCCTTGGGAACCCAACTCTAATCTCTCTTGTTTACATGCGAGTTTGAGCATTGCTGAACAAGTTGCTTAGCGCTGTGTCTGTGCCTTTCGTCTGTTGTTCTTGCCACCGTTGGCATGTACCGTACTGGCTGATGTGCAGCAAAGATGATAGTTTTTGTTTAGACTCTACTTATGTGCATAGGCAAAAAATAAGGAGTGTCCTCCAGGAAGTGGGTGGTTGTGAAATTCATACGATCTCCCCAGGAGTCTGCCCTCTCTCCCTCTGATTTTTACCATAATAAAAAGTAAAGGTTTATACAACAAAATCAGAGTTGAGTTTTCTGCCAGGTATGACACGTGTAGGCTCTTCTACCAACAAAATTTCTGTTGTGAGGCCAGAGCCAGACCGGATAAGATGAATCTCTCATCTGTACTTTGCAGTCTCCTTTAACATCAGTAATAATAGGACTCTATGCACTGTGGAACTCAGGACGTTGAGGAATGTATTGAGCCACTTTTGTAATTTAAAAAAAAAAAAAAAAATCAAGTTTCACAGTGTGCGTACAGTGCTGTGAAAGCAATGCAGCTCATTTGGAAACAGCAAATCATTCATTTAATTCTCTGCAAATGTAATAAACATCAGCAAACAGAGAAATGCAGCAGAAACTGTACTTTGATTTCTGTAGAATAACTTGGTGAGGCTTTGGTGGGATTGGATTCAAGATAAGTCTCAAGGCAGCAGATCGGTGGCTGGAGTGGGATCACCTTACTCTAGCAGGGAGTCTGAGGTATGGTTTGAGATGGTGTCCCAAGGGCGAATGCACTTAAAACAGAATAATAATGTGTTTTCCCATCTTTGTTTGCAGCTTTGTTTCTTGTATCTCTGTGGGCACGGAGTTCTCCCTTCCATGAGAAGCCCATGGGAGTATTTTTGCTCTTTGGCTCTGGCGTCTGGGATCTCTCTAGGTTAGCCATCGCCTTCGTGCTGTAACTCCTCTTCTTCTTTCCCAACAACAGCATTTGCTTTTCTTGCTTCTGCCTTTCTTCCTCCAACTTGTTTACATTTTCACCGCTGTTGGGTCCAGACTTGTGTTGCGGGAAGATTGCTTGTGCTCTCAGCCACGGTAGTTCATCTGTAAAGGAGTAGGGACATTGTACTTGTCCAGATGGGTGTTCCTGTGCTACAGTGCCAGAAAATCTGCCTTGCTGTCAGCAGGATTCCCATCAGTCAAGCATGGAGATGCCTGCCTTTCCACACTGTCGCTGGTGTCCCAGCAGGGCTGGCAGCGTGCTGTGTCACGTCTGGGTTTGCCTGCTGGTCTGTCCTGTGCTGTCACCTCTCTGTCATTCCTGGGGTGTCTGTCATTCCTGGGATCTCCCAAATTTTGTGTGGCTCCGTTCCTGCGGTGCTACATAGGGATGCTTCTCCTAAGGGTCCTACCCTCAGGCTGGGACGTGTGTTGAGGATTTTCCCGGATGTCTGTTAACTTTCTCTACCGCCTTGGGCCTTTGGGTGCTGTAGTTTGGGATGGCTGTTGCCCTAATTCTCTGCTCCGTGACTCTCTGGACCAGTTCTTGCCTTGTTTGGGCCATTTCTCCAATTTCTGCAGTGGGGCTTGCCTTGGCTTGCTGCAGGGGACAGCCACGGTCTCGCTCCAGAGTCCTGAGTCCTCTTTCAGATTTTTTTGGACAGTTTTTGCCTGGTAGAAAAATGCCTCTGCAGGCTCCAGCACCGGAAAGACCCTTCCTAAAGCAGGGACTGAGCTGTCGAGGAGAGGGGTACAGCCCTGCTTCCTATCATTCCTGGAACCTGCCTTGGTTTAGGAGGCAACTCCTCTCTTTCCTTCCCTCATTAACAGGAGTCAAGACCAGGCATGAATGCAAGCCGGAGGGAGCTGTTGGAGCTGGAGCGGTATCGGGTTCTCCCTTTGCTGTGGTTAGTGGCAGCTCTTACTCTGCGAGCTCCCTATTTTTAACGTTGCCCTGGAGCAGCCCTGGCTCTGGTAGCTGCCGCCCCACTGTTTTGGTGGATATGTGACTCTCGGGGAGGCTTTATGACCACGGGAGATGGAGCAGATTTTGGATTTGACCATCCAGGCCTGACCCACGTGACGGATGAAAGCAATACTGTGTGAGCGCCCCGGGCGGAGCGTGCTCTGCAGTAAGCGCTCAAGTATGTGGAAGTGTTTATAGAGAACTGGTGGGGTGGGTGCAGCCGCAGAGCGAACGTCCTCCAGTTCCCTGACGCTGGGACTCGGGGACGAGCAACCCCAGCTTGCCGCGGGGATGGCTGGGCTGGGCTCAGGGATGGAGGTGTAGGGTGCCCGGGCAGCTGCTTGTTCTTCACATTCTCCTCTTGCCTCTGTGTGGCGTTTCATAATGTCCTTTCTCTTTTTTCCCTGCCTTAAACAAACAGCAGGCCTTTGAGTTTCCCTGCTTCTGTAGCTTCGTTATCTTCTAAATCTTGTTGCATCTGCTTTTAAGACAGCTTCCTCAATGCCCCCCCTCCTCGAGCCGCAACCTCGAATTTGGATCCCAGCACAACGGGGCCGGCGTGGTTATTTTCTGATTATCTCCTCGCAGGCTGTCTCCCCTGTACCCATTTCAAACAAAGCGGTTTCAGTAATTACTTACTGGCTGAATTTGGAAAGCATTCCTGTGAATACCCGTGTGTGTATGACTGGGAGCTTCCCTTCTGCCCAGGGTTGTAACACTGATGAGTGCTAAGTGCTAGGAGAAAAAAAAAAAAAATCTCTGTGTTTTAGCTTTGCCTATTCTTGTTTTATCTCTGCATGAACAATATTTAATGTAGAACAATGTATCTCAGTTATTGTCCAGCTGTGTGAGAGAAACTGGATAAAATTGTTAAGTTTTATGCTTCTTGCTGATTTCAGACTGATTTTTGAAAGGCAGCTCAAGTCCTCCAGCATCCTCTATGGGTTAACTTGGGGTTTGCTTTTTATTTTTTTTAAACCTTGGTCAGATATTATCCTTCTCCTTTTAAAATATACAACTAGATAACAATTAGAGCACTTCCTTTTAATGAGGGCCTAGTTCTTGGTATATATTTTACAAGTGCTAATCTTGTTTAAGAAGATAAACAGCTGTGATAGGAATTCCTATAACATGAAGACCATTAAAGTTTGTCTTACATTAATAATACTAGCATAGTGGCCAAAATTACTTTTAAGAGCTAATTAAGATTAAAACCTCTATATACTTTTCTCAGGTTTCTATGATATTTGACAATCCAAATCAATTGTAAATGTTCTGCAGAGCTGCGATTCTGACTTTTTAGGAGAGAATGTACATAAAGTTTTATGAAGTAACACACCCATTATGAACCAATGGGTGTGTAATTGCATTTTGATCTAAGATGATGCCCAAGAAGCTGTTTAACAGGTGAAAAATGTCAAAAGATAGACATAGCAATGACTGTGTAGCGACTAGGTTAAGTTTTGGACTTCAAAAACGTCAAAAACATCTAGACAAAGCCCTCAGTTTTTGGCTCAGAATATAATTATTTGCATTTTTTAAGTTTAAGATATCATCTAGGAAAAGCTGGAATTTTCTCGCAGGAACGGCAGCTTCCCGTGTAGTTGGATCACAGCAGAAAAATTCAGCTAACAAATGCAGAGCACAGATTGAACCAATATTGTTTATGTTGTTATTGTGGCACGCTGATTCATCAGAAGCCATCATCTGCTTTCACTGCGAAGAGAATGAACAGCAGGTACGCGCACAGGGAGTATTTTAACAGGCTGAGAGCACAACATAAATCTAAAAGGGAGCACTGGAAATGAGGGCCAAACGTTAATGGAAACACTGGACTGCCACCGTTCGCTGAGCAAAGAGCAGATTGCTGGCGAGGCTCAGTACTGAACGGGTGGTGAGGGTACGGGCTCAACGCTTGCCTTATCTCTGAAAGCCTGCCCTGGGTTCCCTCCCATAGCGTGGCTTTGTGCTGAGCTCCAGCAGGCTGCCAGCTGTGTCCTCCTGCTTGGCCGAATGTCCTCTGCTCCGATGGCAGCTCCAGGTGCTGGCCTGGGGACATCATACTCTCTACAGCTGCTGAGCCCCATGGACACCAGCAGCATGGTGCTGACCACACCGGTCTGCCAGAAAAGAGGCTAGGAACCATAATTTTGAGAGCACAAGGCCCTGCTTTTGGGAGTGAGCTGGAGAAGCTGCAGCCTGTGAGAAGTTTCCAAGGTTAAAGTTTGCTGTGAGCGAGCGTGGCCTGCCTGTTGCGTGTTGGCTGGCTGCGTTTGCAGTGACAGGCTTCCGTCAGAGAGGGCATGCCGTGACTGCTGAAACCGCTGCTGGAGCACGTAGGTGACGCTCGCCAGCCGGTCTGGATGGAGGTTTGGGGTTTAGGACTGCCTGTTGGGGCCCTGTTGGAAATATCACACAGAGGTCCACAACTGGGCTCAACTGAAACTGGTTCATTGCAGCCACAGTTACATCTGTTAGCTTAAACTGACAAAAAATACCCTAATTCACCCAGCTGATTTCTAGTAACTTTTGTTGGGTGCCTGCAGTGCCTGATGCAGAGGACAGCGTCTGTGGCCTGAGTGCATTACTATACAGTACAAAACCTGTGCATTGTGCCAAGGGGGCACCTCTAGGGCAGAATACAGCTGTGCAGGGAGGCCGAGATTCCCATGTATAAATGTGTCCCCTTTTCTTACCAACTAAAACCAGGCAGCATTGTAAAGTGTTGTTTCACTGCTGTAAGTGCGACCGGGCTGAATGGTTTTGACAACACAACTGTGTTTATTAAAGGCTCACACTCCCTCCATGGCACAACTTCATTTTCAAGAGCACAGAAGTTTGTTCAGAGCGGACAGATGGCCTCAAATCAGCTTCTGCTACAAATGACTACTTGAAGCTTAGGTACAAGGCATGATTCAAACCTGACTGCTGGAGGTGCCAAGAAAAAAAATGATAGCCGCCAGTGTTGCAGTCTGTTGCCCAGCTTATTCCTAAAATCAGACTCTTGCTACTGAGAGTTGACAGCAGGGTTCAGAGATGACAAATGATCAGAAAATAACACAGTCTGTGAAAGTCTTTGGTCTGAACGCTGTCCAAGCTGTCTCTGCAGAATAGTCAGCATCGGCCCTCTGCAAATGCTGCTCTTTGGTCCCAGAAGATATAGGTCACACACAGTATTTATGATTAATGCTCACTGTTAGAGCATGAATCTTCAGCAAAGGATAATTACTTTAATTAGTTCACGGTGTGTTGTGCTATCTGTGGAGAGACGCTTGCTTACCCTCCTTCCCTGGAGAGCTGATCTCTACAGGGCCTATCTGAAGCGGGTGAGAAGATTGTTGTGTCCCTGTGGCACAGTGCAACGCTAAAAGCAGAATGACAGAACCAAGTACAGGCCAGAAAAGGTTAAAATCTGCTGCAGGGCTTGGGCTGAATCTGTACCAAGGGATGTTTGATACTCAGCTCAGCTTAATGATTCTAAGTTTCTTTCTTGGTTTAATTTAAGTATTTAAGAACTGGCTATTTGCATTTTGCATTTTGTTACAATACAGCTAATGAACATAACGGCTCATTTCTGACTTTCACCTAAAAGCTCCCATTGCCCAGGAGAGTCTTCGAAGAAACAAGCCACCCACCCCTTCCTTGCACTCTCTTATTTGTTTGTTAAATTTCCATTTGATTGAGCTTATCTCTGTACACATCTGGTTCCTCACACACTTCAGAAATAAACCCAGTTGCACAAGTTCTGTGCTTTATTTTTCAAATTTCCTACCAAAAGGCAATTCTGGCTTCCTCTTGCTGATCACACTGGTCTTCCTTGAAATGAAAGAGCTATTTCTAGCAGTTCTTTACCCAGTTCTTCATGCCTTCCTCCGGCGCTGAACTCTGCAGACAGCTCCCTGAACGTGACACAGATTCGGCGATGCTCTATATGCTTGCGGTAAATCGCGTGTTTCCACTTGTACCGTGCGTCACCGTACAGCACCACCAGAGACCTCTGGGGTAAGTGAATGGCAACAGTCACCTCTTTACTTGGAACACGCCTTGGGGATAAAATGCAGTTGATTCCCTCGTCGCCTGAATTTTTGCACGCTGACGTCTGTGTAAAAGAACCAGGGAGACTTAATTCCCTGTTTTCTTTACTGAAAATGGAAAATAATTGGATACTGTCCTCTGAATCACAAGACATGGATAGCACGGTTTTTGAGAGCAAGTTTAAGCTAACCAGACGCTCTCCCCAAAGCCACCAGTCATCAAAATGTGGGTCGATGGCAGAACCTCTTTCTGGCATGTAGTCCAGATTACATTGTTCAACAGGTAAGAAACCGCCTAGTACAGAGCAGGCCTTCATTTGTGCCACAATCTTTTTACTAAAACTTGGCAAACCGGTAAAGCTGCCAGCTTTCAGCCTTTGTTTCTTAAAGTTCACTTTGGGTCCATAGTCCTGTTGGAAAAGAAGAGGGGGGGAAAAGCTAGTGTTAGGGAAAAACCTAGGACGAGTCTTTTTGGAGAGGCTGTGATCCCTACAGGGCTCACAGTCAAGACTTTTGAGTTTTCTACTCGTCTCTTCCAGTGACCTGGTCACCATGTTGCAAAAGTGCTCAGTAAAGCTACATTAATCTCTCTGGAATTAGATTTCTCACCTGTAAAGTGAAAACAAACCAAAACACCCACTTTCACTTGGAGATTGTGTAAACCTTAATGCCTGAACATGCACCATCAAATTCTGTTTGTCGTAACTATCGTGTATTTTTGCAAGAAGTTGACTTTAATTACAAGTAATTCTTGCAACTGTTTTCAGGAAAAGCTTTCAAAGGGAAACATTTAATGAAACATCTAAATGTTCTGTGTTTTAACTGAAAACAGCTTTCCTTTCCCAGAGGGATCCAAGAACAAATGTGCTTCTTAAGTCAAACCTGTTTCTTTCGGCCAGACTGTGATGGTTTCCAGTCATCTTGATCCATCAGTTCAACTATCTCAGATTCTTCATCTTCGCTAATGAACTCCTCCATCAGAAACACCCCTGGAAATGGAAATGCCCAGCCAGCAAATTCCGAGTGCTCATTTCCTTTAGCTAGGCCTGTTGCTGGACAGTAAGTGAAATTATCTTCTCCCTGTGGAAATAACAATGGAGAAGAGAAAAGCAGTGGGGTGAAAACTTATCAGGATAAGGTACTTCCACGATTTACCCCTGCAGCCTTGATGCTGCGGCATGAAAACTGTCTGTACAGGATTCTTATAGGCATGAGAAATTTTATAGCTGCTTTTGGGGAACGACTCTGCCCTGCTTTTTTTTTACAGCTCCAGCATTACTGTGCTGCTTGCTTGAAGCCGCTTTTCTTTCCTAGTAATGTCTTTATCTTGCACAGACGGGGAGGAAGAGATGATCCTCAGCGCCAAATGTGTAAGGAGATTAATGGCCGGTATTCCTCGGGCCGGCTGTGGAGATACGGTTTGTCATATCAATAAATGTTGAATGAGGAAAGTTGATAAAAATCACCAAGGCCAAAAAGCTAAGCTGTAGCGAAGCGCTCCCCTCCTCACGCGCGAAACTCGGGCAAGGTCTGCCCGGGCTCCCGAGGTGGCTGGGCGCCCCTCTAGCGCTACCGGGGGGCGGCCGGGTGGGCTCTGCTCACAAACGCCCGGGGGAGGCCCGCGGGCCCGGCCCCGGGGGCTCTGCTTTGTCCCCAGCCTGGGCTGCCGCTGGGGGCGCCGGGGCCCTCCCCCGCCGCCGGGGCCCCGCCGAGGCCGGCCCCCC
>VZTL01033625.1:11955-32436 GCA_013400535.1 Scopus umbretta | reverse complement strand
CCGGGGCTGCCGCGGTCTGAGGGGCCGCGGGGGCCGCCCCGCACCCGAGAGGCCGCCCCCGGGTGGGCTGACGGGCCGGCGCCGGCGCTGGCATCCCCAGGGCGGCGGTGGTAACGCCGCGGGTGTCGGGCAGCGCCGGGCTCTCCTCGGCTTAGGCGAGGTGGTCGCCCAGCTGGTGTGGGGCACTTGAAAGCAAACTCATTTATCTCCCCTGCGTTAGGCTGGCCTGAAGCGACACCCTGCTGCAGGGCTGCCGACCCCGAGAGGTGCTGCTGCGGGGCGGGAGGAGGGCCGGTGGCCGCTTCTGGTGGCGGTTCCCGGTCGGGCCGGGTTACGGGGTTCGTCAGGCCCCGGGGTAATTGCATGTGCCGCTGCAGCGTCCCCCGCGAGGTTGTGGATGGGCCGTGCGATGCCGTCGTCTTCCCTGCAGCTCCCGGGGCGACACGGCCGTGTCTGATGTGTCGGTGTGGTCAAAAAGAGGGTGACGGGAACATCCGCTGTCATTGGTGTCAAATTTTTCTTCCTAGATACTAGAGCTTAGGGAGGTTTATTAGGTTCGGCAGGTAAGGGCCTGATCCTGTGGTTTGGCTTTCAGTGACAGCTCCGTCACTTGAAGGACCAAATCCTGAACAGCTGCTGTTCAAACTGTCTTTCAGGCTCAATGCTCTTTATGCTGGTATAAAATATGCCATACATGAAGGGTTGTCCTTACTTACAGGTATTAACAAAGCAATGCCCCGTTGCTCATCAAACCCGATGGCCCGGGTGCTGTAGGCATGTTACGGTGCTGAAGTCAAGCCTAAGGACAGCTTAGTGCCTCGTGTGTTCCTCGCCATTTACTGGAGCGGTGGTTTAGGCAGCGGTGAGACTAACACAAAAAGACAGTAGTGAGCTTGGCCTTGGAGGTCTTTTCTCTTGTATTTCCCTCTCTTGGAATCTGTGTCAGAAAGAGTGGTAAGCCACAAGCCAGTAATTTAATGAATTTCATCTATTTTGGCCCTATCAGTGTTATTATTCTAAATATCAGTGTATCTGTGTGCGAGCGTGTACTGTCCTATCCACAACAGTGCATGAAAACGTCTGTCAATTACCAGTAGCATAGAGAATGCTGTTGATTTTTTTCCTCGGTGAGGAAATTGTGTTATTGATTGGTGGATATTTAAGTTTCTGGTAATTAATTTGGTTCTCCAAAATTTTAGGGCATTTAGAAGTGGTCAGCCAAGAGTCCATCCATCTGGTCAGGCCAGTGAGCACACTGTGTCATTTCCTTGAGAGGAAGACATTCACAACAGGTGTATTTATTCTTGCTGTTGTTGTTTATTTGAAAGCATGTCGGAGTTCTTGGAGCAGAGCCCTATTGCTCAGGAGAGGTACAAACAGGTAACTGCGAGACTGTCCTAGTCCCAAGTGTTGTCACCCTGTGGACAGCTTTCCTCTACGGCGAGTCTGTTGCTTTAATAGCCAAGGGAGGTATCGCTGTTGTTTTGGAGATGGGTTAGGTCAGCATGTTGAGTGTGTGCCCAGCCTAATAACAATCTCTGGTATTTTCATTTCAACTGTGTAAAAAAGGCAACTTCAAACACAACAGCAAAATCAGTAGCTAACCTCATAATTTATTTTTTTTTCCCCCTTTTGGAGTCAGTTGAAAGGACTTCCTCTTATTCCTGTTTGCTTTACCAGGAAGGTTACAAGAAGAGATCCTACAGCTGACTGATTAGTGATTCCAGCAGAAGGGTGGAGATTAAAAATGTCAAAAATTACTACAGAACTTCTTTTGGAAAGAGCAGTTCCAAGATCTACAAGGCTCCGAAAGATCGAGACGCTGAAGTAAGTGCAGACAGGCCCATGGAAAATTCCAGCTGAATTCAGCCTGGGCGATCCTTTTTTTTGTCTTACTTCCCCTAAGCATTTTTACTGAAAAAAGAGAGACAGTTACAAAGAGTACACGGAACGGGAGATGGCATTCTCAATGCGGGATCAGTGAGCGCTAGTGGAACTGCATTCACTAGCCAGGTTACCAGCAGTTACCACCTCTTTTCACCATTTATATTGTATGTATGCTGCCACCTTCTTTCTGTAAAACTGCTCGAGGCCGGATCCTGATTGCCTAACCCTAAGATATACTTCCTACCCCCAAAACACTTACGTCTTTCCTAGCAATTGCTTAATATGAATAAGAGAATCTCTTCTGGCCTGGATTTTAGAGGGTTTTAAAATATTTTTGGCATTACTTCCCTTCCCTCTTCCTCTCCCTCCATCACTTTCTATCTCTTCTAGATCCAATTATGTTAGGACCTCAAACATTGCAGAGAGGGAGAATAAACTCTGACACACTTAAAAACCACTAAAACCAGTTTTATTGCTCAGATCCTTAAGAGAGGTCATTGAAAATACATGTCTTTCCAAATGTTTAATACAGTGGAATTTCGCTATTCCAGAACTGGTCAATCCGAGTGACTCAGCTAGCCAGTTTCTGGCTGGCGCCTTTCTTGTTTTTGTTGCTGATGTAAGAGTTTTGGGTTTCATATGTACTCTTCAAAGTTATTTCTTTTAGCTTGTTTCGTGCTAAAATAGTTGTTTTTAGAGAGAAACTCAGAAGTTTATCTGAAGACTATAGGCTGCAGTAATCTGAGTAACAAAGTGATGTTGAGGTGATCGAAGTAGTGAATTTCTAGAGTGTGGCTTTTTCCATGCAGCCTCGTACCGTGGTTTTGAAGGGTTATATTTCAGAAAGTCCATTTGAAGAACACTGTGTTGAGTTTCTCCCCAAAATGACACAGTAGTCACACTCAGCTTTGCAGCCAGCTGAATTCTGTTTAGCCTTTCTTACCTGCTTTGCTGGCTGGTTAGGCTTCTGAGATTACATGTGAAGGAGAAGTGGTCTTGCTTCCTAATTTTATTTACCTCATTTATTCACAGTTCATTTATATTTAGAAGGCCTTTTTTTACTAATCATTAGAGATGGAGATTCTGTTTGTTAAAGGAACTCAGGCTTGTATCCTCAAGAGATGTTGACTGCCAGGACTAGAAGCTCCCTTTGGAGCTCAACTAAATGATCTAATCAAATCTAAATGACCCTTCTTATAATATGCAGTTTTTACTTTCTTACACAGAAGGGGTATTTTCTTCCCCCTCACAAATATCGTACCTCTTCCTACTTCAGGACAGAATGCTTCTGTTTTGGTGGCAGCGTTGGGATTTTGTTAGGTAGATTTCCATATTTGCCACTGGAAGTTTTTGCAGCAAAATTCACTGTAAAAGAAATGGAAAAATCACTTTTTTTGTGAAGTTAGTTCTTTGAAAACGGCCAAATGATTTGGGGACCTACTCTGTACTTGGCCTGAACTTAACTTCTAATGCAGAGAAGAAAAGTTTTGAGCCAGATCAGCAAACTGATCCAATTTGCTGCATCATTGTGTAAGTGCAAGTGTCAGCATGAAGCGAGGGGGAGGACAGGACTAGCCTTTTGGAATCACCGTAGTCTTACATTGCTTATGCCAGCTGTGAGCTGGTGATTTCTAAACAATGAGTGAAGTAATGAATCTAGTGCATTCTATGGACGGGGTAGACTGCGTAGTAAGTGTCTTGTATTGAGACAGCTTGTTTTGTTGAATTTATGTTGCAAAGGAATAAAATACCAAAATTCTTAGAGGTGTAGTAAATTTTTCTACGAACAAAAACTTTTCCAGTGATTTACTGCTCACAGCCAGCCCTGTTACCTGTAGGAGGTTTATTTGGATTGCAGGTTAATTGTACTGCAAATACTTTGGTAGACTCGAGTGTCTGATGGTGTCTGTCAGCTCAGATGCAGCATCTTTTCCATGTATGCGTGCTTGCTGTCCAGAATGCCATAGACAAGAAAAAGCAGGTTTGGTCAGATTTACCCAGTGAGTTGTGCTAGACTGAGAGGTGCCACCAGGTGGGACCTTGTATCCTGTGAAAGTCAGCACTTTTTTTTCCAATGAACTGCAGATAGTTCATGTTCTCTTTTGTTTTCAGCCTGTCCAAGCTGCAGTTGAAGACTGGAGACTTAGACCCACGTTTGTTTTCCCGTCTGAGGCATCTGCAGAAACTCGATCTCTCTGATAATTTACTGGACAAATTTCCCAACAGTCTAACCCTGCCTGATCTGCGTGTCCTAAACTGCAACAACAACAAACTGGAAGATGTAACTGCTCTGAAACAGTTCCCTCTGCTCGAGGAGCTAACCTACGAGAACAATGTGTACTTGACAGTGAGTTACCTCCCATCCTTACAAGCTAAGCATTAAATAGAGGGGGAAACAAAGAGCAGTTACACCTAGTTCTTCTATATTGTTCTTAGGCGGCAAGTGTTAGGGCACCTGAGAAAGCAGCCAGTCTTTTTGCACCCCTTCACCAGTTTCTGCTGCTAGTTCCCAATCTGCGGAAGTGACTTGCCCAAAACCATTCCGATATTAAAATCTGGGTATCTTGAACTCCTGAATCTCCAGGCCAGAGTCCCATCTTTGGTAGCTTATCAGACATGATATATTGTGCTCATGCTTGTGTAAAATAGAGTAATGACTGTGTAGAAATGTCCTTTTTGTATCTTAGTTTTAGTGCAGCTTGTGCTCTGGAAGAGCAGACTTGGTCCTCTGATGAGGGGTTAAACTTGGTGATTAGTCTAGTTTGGGTTTTCTGACTTCTCCCAAGAGGCTCTGGTGACTGTACAGTTTAAGCATCCAAAACTGTAATTTTACTTGTGCTTTAAACTGACATCAGCCACCATCGCCGTCCCCAGATGCTTATTTGCCGTTGCATGCTGGCAGAAGTACATGTGTGGCTGTATGGTAAACTGGATGGGGGAACTGGTCTGACCTAAAACGCACCTGACCCAAAGAAGCCCTGCTGGTATTCGTTCACTGTAGGCAGGGCAGGCCTTCCTCTGTATTAGATGCTCACTCAGAGTTAAAGGATGTGAACAGAATACCCTGCATCGCACTTGGGCCCGGGCAGATGAGCCTGGTCACACCACCACTACCTTGTGTTGGATGTTAGTACTGTGTAAGTGTGAGGCAGGTCTTTTGTCTGCAGTTTAAGATCCCAACTCATAGGAAAACATTAATTTACAACTAAAAGGTGAGAGTCAAGTTGGAAAAGCTGAGAAGATTTTATGAAATTACTTTTCCAGACTAAATACATTCTTCTCATCCTCGGCTGTATTTTAATAAAGGACTAAAGCTAAAGTAAGTACCATGTGTACAATTTTTGTAACTCTGATGTCTTCTCTTTCTAGCTCAATGATGACTATAAAGTAATGTTTCTTTTGCAAAATCTTCGGCTACTCAATGGCAAGGATATAACCAAACTGGCTAATCATGTGAGGCGTGTCAATAGTCGTAAGCTCACCAGCAAGGTAAAATGCCTGATACTTTCTTAACCTCTAAACACCTGAGAAGAAACTAAATAAATACTGTGCTCGGTTTAATGACAGACTTGCAAACAAGCATCAAATGGTTAACAATAATTCTGGTATGATCTGAGCACAGCCTGCAGTATGGGTCACCAGTAAATGTCTTACCGCTGCTTTCCCCAGTCACTGCTTGCATTTGCTCTTCCTGTTCTGTGTAGCCAACTTCTGCCTTTGGTTTAAATCAGAGGAGCAGGACCAGCAAGGTCTGTGTCTGGCCCTCTAGTTTTTCAGGTCACTCTGATCATCATTCAAACATGGGAGAAGCCTGGTGCTGACATAACAGCAGCATACACCTCCCCATCTAATTTATGTTACTGTCCTAGCCCCAGGAATGCGAAGCACAAAACCAAGCTCAGGATAATCTTGCTTTTTCCAGCATATACCAGGAACAAGGATTTGTTCATTCTTCTTTGTTCATTCTTCTTCAGCTGTGCCGAACTGTATTGGAACTGTTTTTTCACTCCTTTACATACACAGTTTAGCTCCTGATAGATTGTCCCCACAAAGCATGTTGTGATCTTGAGAAAAATTATTGTTCTATTATGAAAAAGTTTTTTTTTTTTCTCTGCAGCACTGCTCTTACCATTTGTATTCTAGTTAGCTGATCTTGTTAATTCCTTCTGTGTAGCAGTGGTGGAGAGATCAAATACTGAAGACTGGGATGGCTTATTGTGTTGTTATCTGCGTAATACTTTGTACTTTGGCGAGGGCTGCTCAGCCTCTTATCCTCCAGGCAACTGGGCATGGTAGGCTGTTTAATGAGACACCTAATGCTCCCCCGTGCTGTTCATTTTGTGCTGGTATCTGTGCCCCAGATACCTTTCCCTGACGGTCCTGCTTTATTCCTGGCTGCCCAGTTCTTACTGCTGTGTCCAAATGTAAAACATCTATTGGGTCCAAGTGCTTATGGATGTCTTACTGCCCACCAGAAACTCACAGGTGGGAAACTCCTGCTAGATGAGCATCTGCATGATTGTGCCCATGGTTCAGAAGCCTTTGGGAGTCAAGCTATCTTTATAAATGGGGATGATGCGTACCAGTCCTGCTCACACATGCACTTGAACTACAAGAAAACTCAAACATCCCTGTTATCCCATGCCTGTTGTAGTAAATTAGTTACCTGTCAGGTACTCCCTGTTAGTAGGGCACAGTGTAAGACTCCTTAAAACCATTTGCTATGGATCCAGAGGCATGAAATCAGGCATTGCTCTGGTCCGTGTTGATGGTATCTGCTTAGCCACACTCACTTAAGCTTGGTCCAGAGGAATTTGGTTTCTTGTTAGCTGAAGTCATGGTTTGAACACCGGTAAAATAAATGGAAGCAGTGCCATCAGGTAGCTAGCAGAGCCTCAGGGTTGGCAACTTCTTAAATGCTTTCACAAGCATTCTTGTGCTTTCCTGCTCTGGTTTGCTATAGTATTCTGTTGAATAAACTCAGGCTTTCTGCCTAGGTTACTGCTCATTGGGAGAAATTCTTCCGTGACCAACTTCCTGAGAAATATACAGCTGAGCAAGTGAAGTCCATCAAGAAAAAGTTCCTGAAGTCAGTACAAACCAATGTAGTGTATGGACCCAGCTCACTCAGTGAATTCACCCGCTGGCGGGTAGGTTACATTTCACTTACCCTTCTGTTCTCCAGGCAAGGACTCTGCAGCCTGATTCTGAATGGATTTGATTAAAATGCTCTATGGATTTGGGTTCAGCTTATCAGGGCTCTTGCAGGCAGGTGGTATCACTTTTTCTGGTTTTCTTCACTGCTTTGAAGCAGTTACAGAAGCAGTAGGACTAAATGTGCACCAAGTTGCAATGACATTGTTTTTTAATTCATAAGCAATAATGATACTTGTACTAATTAACAATAATTAATTAATACTGCAGCATCCTTAGTACTTAACTATTTGCAAATAACTCTTAATGGCAACCCTTAGTCTTGATGGAAGCTGTATGAAAGGAGAAAAGATAATAAAGAACTGTAGTTACTTCCAGTTAAGAAAGATACCATTTAGTTTGTAACATATGTTTTAATTGTATATGCATGCATTCCATCTCTCCTTTGTCTTGTTTCATTGCTGTGCTGTGCTGTTGTTTTCACAAATGTGTACCCTGGATGCCCATGACAAAGTGAAGTTCTTGGGTCATGTAATGTCAGCAAGGATTTGGCCTGCCAGGCTCTCAGCTGAGGACTCCTCCATCACTTGTGAAATTCACGTAGAATAGTGGAAGCAGATATTAACAACAGCAAAACAGGTCTTGTCATTACACATCAGAGTTTGGCTGTTGCTTTTTGTCTCTTTTTTTTTTTTTTTTTTTTAAAAAAACATATCCACATATTTGCTTCTAGGTGAAAATGATTGCAGAAGAGTTTCTGGCATACTCACTGGGTCTGGAGTTAAACACAGATCCTGAACCAGAGGAAAAGATGGATGAGAATGAGGAAGAAAGTACAGAAAGCCCCAGGGAAGCTGCAGAGGACATGAGTCAGGTAGGTGATTTTTCTAGTTACATTAACAATGTCCTTTTTATTTCTTACAAATTCAGTAGCACTTGTCAGTTTACATTTATGACCCTTTGGTAACTGTGGGGGCAGTCTCGGGCTCCACCCTATATTCAACAGCTGAGGCTTGTTCTTTATGACCAATTGAAGCTTTCCTAGCAATATGAATATTGAGTTGCTCTCCAAGAGGAAAGCGCTTCCATTCTCAGAGGAGACCCAAAAGATTTCATGAGTGTAGTCTTACTGACTCCACCTCTCCTTTGAGGAAGGGCTATTTTTAATGGGAGAACTGGGCTGATGCATGGCCAGACTGTGATGGTGCTTGCCTTCTTTGAAATGGCTGCAGACCAAACCGCCTCGGTCCATGGGCCAGATTTGTTTTTCCACATAATGTGTAAATTGCAAGTAACTGGGACAAGGGGAGGGAGATAAAAGTGAGGCTGGCTGTGTGATTTTTCCTTAGCTTCTGCCTGTAGGAACTCTGCAGCTCTGGGCCGTCTGATTCTTGGAACCCAGGCTGTAACCGTGGGAGGGTACTTGCATTTGAATAATTAATAATCATCTCCACATCTTGGGGAAGCTAGAAACCTTCTGCAGAAACTGACAACATGCCTTATAGGTCACAGTAACGCCCAGCAAGAGGAAAAGAAATAATTCAAAACCAGGCTCTGGAAACAAGAGGTCCAAGTCCCAGGCAAACACTGAGGAGGAGGCTGTAGTTAATTCCAGAAAGTCCAGTCATGTGCAGGATGACCCAGCTCCTGATAAACCAAGAACATCAAACCAGCCAGCCAAAGAGGCAGCCTCTGAGCAAGGAGCTGAAGGGACTCATAAGAATGGAGAGCAGTTTCCCAAGGGACAAAGCAACAGAAGATCCAGCCAGCTGACAGGGGAACAGAAAAGCCAGGAGCAGGACAATGGTGTTGTTAGCTTGACCCCAGTGAAGAATTCCAAGGGCAAGGTATGTTCATCAGCCCCCTTCGGACTGGCTTTTGGCCTCTTGGTTTAGTGGGAGGAGCCGCATTCAGATTTCATCAGAGCTGTACGCAGCTTGGAGCTCATTATTGGCCAGATATATTGTGAGTTATGGTTTTTGGTTTTTTGTTGTTGTTTTAAATCCCTCAGAGGCGTCAGGGAAGCCCCCTCACCTGGAGACAGTGAATCCCCTGCAGGGTATGGATGGACCAGTGCTCTGAGGTGGTGAACGGAAAGCCTGTTCTTAGAAACGGGACTGGCATGACTTGCTCTTGGGTCAAACCGATGGCTGCATGGGGAAAGGTGTTTCCCCCTCAGCTCAGACCAGTGGGGATTTAAAGGGGTTTTCACATTTCTCTGCAGCAGGAAATGGGGTTCACTGCTGGGGTCTGCTGGGCACATCTTTTCTAAACAGTTGCCTGCTGGTTTAGGAGTCTTGAGCATTGTTGGCACCTCAGTCTCTCCTGTTCTCTGTAGCACAGAAGGGCTGAAAAGTACTTCAGTTTAACTCAGGTTGCTGTCTTCAGTAGAGGGTTCTGTTGAGGCAATCACAGGCAAACCGCTGTCAGGGGAATGAATTTTCTAAATGTGGATGGTTTATTGTAGGAGGATGTCAGTGCAGAGCCATTGCATTTTCTTCAGTGTCACAGTAAAGGCAACAGCCGTGAGGATTTTAAAACGCAGCTCTGGTCCTGTGTCTTCGAACCATTGCTAGACTGTGGAGCCAGGAAAGGTGAGCTCTTAAAGAGGTTTGCAGGATTCCCAGAACCACCCGGCTCTGGAATCCCAGCAGACTCCATGCGTTAGACCCCTGTTCCTTCAAGCTGTAGTCTCCGTTGTCAGGAAGAGACTTGCTTACATACTTCTTTGACTTTGAAAACAGGAGACTGGGAGAGCACCAGGCATTGATAAGCTGCAGTCTTCATGTGTTATCCATGAACCTGGGAACTTCTCACCTGTTCTTTTCATCTTTCAGATCCCATTGTGAGCTCCTCCAGAACTGTGGCAACATGTGGAGGGGAATCCATCTGTCTGATCGATTGTGAGACGGGAACAGTGCTGAAAAAGTATAAGGTGGCCACAGAGGTAGGTTGCAAGTGGGAAGAGTAAGCATTGAATGGAAATACCATAATTTGTTATCATTACATACATGTATACATAATTTATAGCACAAAGAGTTCTGAGAGGGTTTCAGGCACTAGCGTGGACAGGTCCTAAAAGGATGAAGATCGATAGTAAACATTTCTTACTTATCCTTTTAGCCTGGTTTGGTTTTATTTTTTATTAGTTTAAAAGATGAGTCTGCCTCTCTTCTCACACAGGCATACGTGTGTGTCCAGGCTGCTAAGTCTGCTTGACAGCACAGAGGAATAAACATCCTGTTTTGATAGTTTGTGTTCTTCTGAGGGTTGTTTTGAGATTCGGTGCTCTGGCTCGAATAGTTGTGTCATTTCATCTGAATAGCTCTCGTGATAGTTGTCTTATCTCCAAGCTAACAGCCATCCTGCTAGTTGTTCTCTTTCACACTATTCTTGGTTTCTTTCTATCCTAGGAGTTTTTCAGTGTTGCATGGACAACCCTCACAATGGTAATCAGCGACAGCCGGAAAAAATCTCACAATATCTTGGCGGCTGCTGGGAGGAGAGGGATCGTCAAACTGATTCATGTGGCGGCTGACTTCTGCTACGGAGAGATAAAGGCTCACAAAAAGCCCATTGCTACCGTCTGCTTCAGCCCAACTCGAGAAACTCACCTCTTCAGTAAGTTTCTGGTTCAGAATCTCTTTAGCTTTAGTACCTAATGTAGAAAATGCCGGGCTTCCTTAAGAAGGGGAATTGTCACCTGTGCAAGCAGTTGCAGGTGGGGATCGTGCAGACATACAAAAAGCATGGACAGACATTATGGAGAGAGTATTGTTAGTCTCATATGGCAGTAATCTACAGAAGGTACAAATTGTTTCAGCCACAGAGCCTGATTCTCTAGCTGAGGTGCAGCAGCTCCTGTCTCTCTCTTGGTAGCTATCAGGGTGGCTGTCACACATGCATTAGCCACAAACAAGCCCAGGAGTGGATCCGTTCCGCAGGGATGAGTAAGAAGAATGATAGCCAGAGCAGCCTGCTGGGGGCCAGGCAGCGAGCGGTCAGCTGGCAGGGCTCTTATCAAGCATGGCAACAGGGGCAATGCAGCATATAATGGGCTGTTGGATTTCATTTTTTCCAGCGAGCTTAATTGCTTTTGAATAAATGAAATTTTTTTTGAGTTCTGTGCCTTGTCAGAAATTTTTGTACAGATCCTGATGCAGAAGAGAGCTTTGCCACAGTAGAGCCCACAAAGACTGAGGCTTACAGGCTGGTAGGAAAGGAACCATCACATTACAAATTGCAGCTGTATTGTCAGGCCTGTAAAGTAAGCTGTTACAGAGCCATTCAGACCACACCTGCACCCCACAGCACATTGTTTCTCTTGCCTACAATTACCCACATCCTGGAGTGGTTAGAGTGCTACGTGAACCATTAAAAGTGGAATTTTTTTGACACAGGTATCTGTAGTGAATACTTTTCAAGAAGAAGGTCAAGAGCACCAAAAGCAGAAGCCTAGAGGGATAAGAAGGTTGATAACATATCCATATAATGGCGTGGACAGCAAGGATCATATATTGCATAAAAAATTTATAGTAATAAAGTGAGAGTCTTTGCATGCCTGTTTGGGGACTGGACACTAGCCCGTTTACTCTGAGTTTGAGGGATGCCATCTGGTTAGGATCCAGATTACTCTGCGTGATCTGTTAGACTTTCTGCTATCAGTGTTTCAGCTTGGTGACATTAAGTGTTTTGCACACTTTATGTTAGTGCCTAACTTTCCCAATGGGAGCTGCTGCAGATGGGAACACAGTAAGCCATGGGTATGTGGAATAAAGTGGGATCCGCCTGAGAGTAGAGGTTGGAGCTCTATCTATTTTAGATCCCACTAGAACCCATGACCAGAAACATGAGCTCAGAGGGGCATTAGTTAATGACCTTGTGAAGCCACAACTTAGTAACGGACACCAGGAACAAACTTTCTTTTATTTGCTCCTCTTAGAGCACCCGATAAGAATGCAAATTACTGACTGTGCATGCTTGACAATGTGAAGTGGTGTTGAGCTGGGAGCCTCAGTGACTGCTGCTGTGCTGTAATGAGCTCTCTGATGCCACAGGCTTAGAGCGTTACAGCCTGTGACACAGGTAGAATTGCCAGCTAGCACGAGAAGAGCCAGATGAGCAGCGGTGTCACTACCTGCTTCTCTTCTGTGTCCCACAGCTGCATCCTATGACAAGCGAATTGCACTCTGGGATATTGGGATTCCAGACTGTGACTACAATTTCAAAGCAAGGTAAAGGTTCAAAAACCAGATGTGGTCAGTCCAGGAGCCTATAATTATCACTTTGCAGCACCACTTAACTGTTGGTTCTTTTTTTTTTTTTAGCCAGCTGCTGGTGTTGGAAGCGCTTTCCATTCCCTTACGGATTGCCCTGGTCCCCACCTGCCCAGATCAGTACCTGCTGGCTGGCTGTGAAAGCGGCTGCTTTGCCTGGAATATAAAACTGGATAAGGAACAAAAAAGCAGGTGACCACCAAAAGCTGGGGGCGTGCCTTCACTTTTCGTAACAAGAAGAGGTAGTCCTAGCAAAGGCTTTATTTCTAACCGAGATCTGAGCAAGAAAAGCAGCATGTCTTACCAAACTTAAGACATGCTCCCCACCCCGTAATGGCAAGACAAAAATATTAGCATCTTGCTAAAGGAGTGTTCAAAGCTAGCAGCCCTGAGCTCGCGTTGGTGCTCCAGTCTGCGAGTGTTGCAGGCTGCTTTGAAGGAGGGCTGACATGAGTATAAGGCCGTACCCTAAAACTTAATGGTGTATCATCTTGAAGTAGTGTAAGGGAGTGTAAATTCTTGAATTGAGTTCCAGTCTCACAGCAAGGCCTACCCTGCTTCTGGTACGTGAGGTTACCCAGGAAACTGGCACTCTGTGGGAGTACAGAAGAAAATTACAAGAAGGAAGCAAGTGAAGTCCTGCCCTGCTGACACATACTAATCCCGATGCCTACAAAACCAGATGAAGTAAAACAGCAGTCTCTTAAGCAAAACAGGCTTCTGCTATATTAAAAAACCCGAGTGTCTGGAAGCATAAGTTCAAGTGGGAATTCGTCCGAGTTTAGCAAGACTCACTAACACATGAATTTGCTCCGGGGTTCTGTAGCCGAGTGCCCTTCCACTGCTGCCCATTCAGGACTTGACTCATTTCACCCTTCCCCCTACTCTAGGCCTTTTGAAGCCATATTCCAGTTTCCTGATGAGGATGGAGGCATAACAACATCTCACAGGGTTGACGGTTTGGCTTTTCTGAACGATGATGTCATTGGTGAGTATAAACACAATAGCCCAATCCAGGAAAACAGGCATCTCGGCATGTGGCAGGCTGAAGCCAGCATGATGAGTGGAGGGACTGAATGGGGTGTGACTACCTCTTCCTTAGATTTTTGGGGGCTGCACAAAATGGAGTTGTCTCCCAGAGTCATTATCTTTCCCTAAAATGTGGGCTAGAGGTGCAAACCCTTGTCTGAGCAGGACTGGAGATCAGATGGGCCCATCCCCGAGAGCACGCTTGGCCGAGCAGTGCCGAAGGGGAAGGGAGAAGAACTCCTTTCTGCTCAAGGGCTGGTGGCAGCACTGTTTTTTGATGGGGAACTGGAGGTTCCCACACCTGGGAGAGCGCTTGAAAGCGTGGGCTGGGTCTTTCTGAAGAGCTCATGCTTGTTCTACAGTTCAGGGACATAAGCACGGGACTGAAATCGCTCTGTATCCTCAAATTATCCTGAAGTTTGGTAAAGGAGGTGGAAACAGTTGGTGCTGGTATCAGATCCCGCATCTTAAAAGCCACCTTCGGGATGGACCACCTTCACCAGAGGGCAGCCTTTGTCTTGAGGCATTTCACTTCTCAGCAACTGAGACAGCCTCTCCCATCTTTCTTCCCTAGTTTCCAAGAGCTCTAAACCAGGATGCATATACTTGTGGAGCTGGAGTCGGTCTTTTGACACAAAGGGGAAAGGATGTCAGCGAACGGTATCTGCACTTATTCTAGCTGAGCTCGAGTGGTCCATGACAGACCTGTCCTACCTGACGCTCAGCACCTGCCCAGGTAGGCAGCACCCTTCCTCAGGGCAAGCAGCGAGGCTGTACCAGTCGCTGTAGCAGAGACAGCCGCACGGGTCGAGGTTGACTTGGAACAGTTGTGCGTGCCTCCCCTTTCACCCGTCGGAGGAGCCTGTAGTTAGAGGCAGAGGCCTGCATTTCAGTCCCTGTCAGAGAGCGTGTCTGGTCTCCCCTCAGCAAGCAACACGAGCCCTCAACTCCCTGCACTGCAGCTCCAGTACAGTGCAGCAACAGCCCGGCACCGGCTGTATATAAATAAGTAATACAGAAACGCAGCTATACTATCCTATCTGCCATACGATGGGGGAACAGCTCCGGCTGACAGCGTTACACTGACCGTACGGTGCCAACACGGTCTGCCTTCTACGGGTCTTCAGAGCGCGCAGAGCTGATGGCTTGGCCCTGTAGCTTTTCTAGAGCCATTCCAATGCTTGCTGCACCTGAAGGAAGGGGGTAGGAATTCCACACACAGGGCAAACGGCTTTAAGACTTGCAAGGAATAAGCAAACCTGATCTGATTGCCACTTTCCAAAACTAACATGTCTGAAAAAGAAGAAATGCCAAAACATTTATCACTAGCTTTTCTTACTAGAGTAAACCAGCTGATTTATTTTTAAAAGAAATTATTTGTTTTTTCAGAGCAAGGTAATTTGTGTATTTGTGCTAGAAAAAGAGTTTTGCTGAAACGTGACATCCTCCCCTGGGATCCTTCAGCACTGTCTTGAGCTCTGCTTAATAGAGGCATGGACTCCACACTCATTTTCCGGCTTCTTTTGGTCTTACAGCAAAAGACTACGTGTTCTGTGGTGATGAGAAGGGAAGTGTGTGGATGTACAACCTCTCAAACTACACCACAGCATGGAGCTCTGCAAAAGGAAAACGCTCAGACAAGAGGATCCCTCCCACACAGGTGGGTCTCATTTACCCTTCAGGGCTGAGCTGGGCTGTCTCCCTGCCCGGTGCAGCCATCCTGAGCCTCCTGAGCAGATCTGGGGATTGAGCGGGGATTGAGTGCACCCTCAGTAAGTTTGCAGATGACACCAAGCTGGGTGGGAGTGTTGATCTGCTTGAGGGCTGGAAGGCTCTGCAGAGGGATCTGGACAGGCTGATGGGCAGAGGCCAACTGTATGAGGTTCAACAAGGCCAAGTGTCGGGTCCTGCACTTCGGTCACAACAACCCCATGGAACGCTACAGGCTGGGGGAAGAGTGGCTGGAAATCTGCCTGGTGGAAAAGGACCTGGGGGTGCTGGTTGATGGCTGGCTGAACATGAGCCAGCAGTGTGCCCAGGTGGCCAAGAAGGCCAACGGCATCCTGGCTTGTATCAGGAATAGCGTGGCCAGCGGGAGTAGGGAAGTGATCGTGCCCCGGTACTGGGCACTGGTGAGGCCGCACCTCAAATGCTGTGTTCAGTTTTGGGCCCCTCACTACAAGAAGGACAGCGAGGTGTTGGAGCGTGTCCAGCAAAGGGCAACAAAGCTGGTGGAGGGTCTGGAGAACAAGCCTTATGAGGAGCGGCTGAGGGAACAGGGGTTGTTCAGTCTGGAGAAGAGGAGGCTGAGGGGAGACCTTATCGCTCTCCACAACTTCCTGACAGGAGGGTGTAGTGAGGAGGGTGTTGGTCATTTTGCCCAAGTAACCAGCGATAGGACGAGGGGGAATGGCCTCAAGTTGTGCCAGGGGAGGTTTAGACTGGATATTAGGAAAAATGTCTTTACTGAAAGAGTGGGGAGACAGTGGAAGAGGCTGCCCAGAGAGGAGGTGGAGTCACCATCCCTGGATGTGGCACTTTACTAAACCATGTCTCAGGCATGGTGGTGCGTTGGGTCGATGGTCGGACTAGATGATCTCAGAGGTCTTTTCCAACCTTAATGATTCCATGCCTACTGTTTTCACTACCCAAGACACACAAGCAATTAAAAGCAATCTCCAGAGCGTGACCAAGGCCATTTTTCAGATCGCGTGCAAACAGAGCTGTGACAGGAATTGGGAGCAGTAAAACAGGTCTGTTTGCCCCTGCATTCTGCAGCTTGGGGGCCCTCGGTAAAAAAACTGGTGGTTAAATTGGAGAGCCCGAGCATATGAGTGTGCAGACACCATTTCCCCGAGGGGCTGAGGGGCGGGAAGGCGGAGTGGCTAAGCCTGGCAGAACAGCATGCAGGAGAGAGCTCACGGCTCCCATACGCTCCTGCCTCCTTTGGGCAATTACTGTTCCCTTGCACGGCGAAGGCTCGGAGGAGACACTCACACGCTCAAAGGCTCTCGCTCCAGAGCCTGGTCCTGAGCTACCATTCTATATAGGTACGAAGTACCCTGGTGCTTCATAAACTTTTTGGAAGTGTACTGCCCGACTCAGTCAGTTCCTCCAGGACTGAGGGGCAGCTGCTTTCACCTTTTCCTTTCTGATCAAGCCCCTCTGCAATAAACCCTGCTCCTTGAGGAGCAATATCATAAAGCCGTGCCACCTCCATCAGAAAGGGGAGGAGCCTTTTATTCAGCTTCCCTGGGTCAGTAGGGAAGCGGATTCCACAGAGACCCAATCGTCAAACCAGGACTTGCAGTAATTAATAAGCTCCCACTTCCAGAGCCAGCACCACTGCTCCTTTCCTACCCAAACTCTCTTTTCCTCGTAGATTCTCAAGTGGCCAGAGCTTCGAGTGAACGGGGAGCAGCTGACTGAAGTCCTAATAAACAATGTGGTATCAGACCCTACTTTCACTTACCTTGTCGTTCTAACTAGCGTGAACATAACAGCGATTTGGAAGAAGTCATAGTTCCTTCTAACAGAGTTTCATTCCCGTGCTTTGAAATAGTGCAGTATTAGTGACTGTTACCCATGTAACCATGAAGTTTTCTAGACCAGCTATGATGTGCAACAGAAAAAAGGAAAAAAAAAAACCAACCAAAAAAAAAAAAAGGTAAGAGTTTGTTAAACTCATCAAATCATTGTAAACATCCGGTTTCTTTTACTGTAAGTTTTCACAATTTGTGCATTTGTTTTATAGAAATGACACTTAATAAAACAAAATACCAGTTCACTCGGCAGTGCTTTAGACTTTTTGAAAAGGACAAGCGGGGAGTTAATCTACCGCTGTCACTCAGCAGCTGCTCCTTCTGGAAGTACGCTCGCAAGAAACTCGGCAACAGCCCAGCACAAGTATTTGCCTTAAGGCTCCAATTAGAAAAGCAGAAATCATTTTAATGACTTATCCATCGAATCAAACAAGACATTTATCCTCTTGGCAAAGTGCCTGTCTGGTATTAAAAAAAAAACCAAACTCAAAATATCACTGCTGTTGTCAAAAACTAAACATAAGTGGGACAAAGGGGAAAGTATTTGCCATGAATGGAGGTTCAAATACAGCATTCAACTAACAGGCGCATCACTCTGCCTTCAAGTACAGTCCACTCTAAAGGGGGTGATTTTACTCGATTCCTTCCTGTTTGTCTTTAATAGCAACCTGTAAAACACAAACACACGCGCTAAGCCCAGAACTGTTACTGAGCTAGAGGAGGTTAGTTTAAACATTCATAAGTCTTCTGTGAAACCCAAGAACCACTGCAAACCATCACTCGAAAGCTCTACACCATCCAGAAAAATACTACTTAAAATCAGAACGCGTTTACAAAAGCGGTGCACTGCTACCTCTTACCAGCACGTCAGAGAACGCTACACAGACAATATCCTAGCCACAGTCCCCCCGGCTTTGTCCGAATAACCGTTCAGGCAGATTTAAGGCTCAGAAAATCGGGGGCTAAATAAATACGATTGCACAGTTGAGCAGAATGAATGAGGAGTGGTCAAAAAAACCCAAACAAACCCCAACCAAAAAACTCTCCCAGAATTTTGGCAGAAGTGAAAAAAAAATAAAAAAAGAAAAATACCTAGAAGAATAGAAAATTGTTTTCTACACTAGTAAGACACTGAGAAAACCAACGCCAATGCCACCCACCCAAGGAATTACAGCGCACCCACTGAACCCTTGCTGGGCACGCAAATAACAGAGCAGCCAGGCTCCACCGTGCCTTGACAGGAGCTGCGTAACGCAGCGCTGCGTGGCTTCGCTGCAATTATCGACCTAAAACAGCAGCTCTGAGATACACTACGCCTCCAGTTGTTTAACTTCTATTTGCAAGATGCTCAAATACTTCAAAGAAAAAAAAAAAAAACCAACACAAACCACCAAACTTACCCTTAAACTCTCCTCCAGGAGGGAGAGCTCACTGATCAAATCCGTGATGGCATTGGTGAAAGCTTCCTGGGGGCTGTAATCGGGGGTGGTCTGGACACGGATGATGATTTTGTGTTCCAGTGGGTGCGGGACCTTGTACCCTGCAAATAACACCTGGNACCCCCCCGCGTGACGTCGCCGTCGGTGACATCAGAAGGGGCGCTGGCGGTGTCGTCATCGGTTCCACCACCAGCGCCCTACCGGTGACACCAGAACGGACACCAGCGGGGCCACGGGTGATGTTATCACTGATGCCAGGAGAAGCCCCAACAGCAGTGACGCCATCAGCGATGTCCCCAGCAGAACCACCAGAGCCACCACCACTGCAATCACCACCAGAAATGGCACCAGCAGGGCCATCAGCGATGTGACCAGTGCCACCATCAGTAGCACTAGGGGTGATGCCACCCATAGAGCCACCACCAGCAGTGCTTTCACCAGGCCACCAGCAGAACCACCAGTGATGCCACCACTGCCACCAGTAGGGCCACCAGAAGTGGCATTAGCAGGCCATCAGCAATGTCACCAGTGCCACCGTGAGCAGTGCCACCATGAGTAGCACCACCAGTAGAGCTTTAACCAGTCCCCAACCCAGCACTGCCCCCCCAGAGCCACCACCGTCCCCACCAGAGATGGACAGGACAGGGCTGCAGGGTACAAAGTGCCTTTATTGCCACCGCCGCGGTCCCCAGGGTGTGGGGACCCCAACCCCAGGGGGGCTCCGGGCCCCTCATGTCTGCAGCTGCAGCAGGGCAGGGGCTGGGGGGGCCGGGGGCTGTGCCAGGCGGTGGCAGCCCTCCAGGTCCCCCAGCACCCCAAAGAGCCGGCTCAGTCCCTCGGGCAGGGGGGCTCCTGGGGGATGGGGAGCAGCAGTGAGACCCCACACCCTCCAAGGGGGGCACCCCACAACCACCACAGCCCCCCTGGCCCCTTGGGACATGTCCCAACCAGAGCATCCCCAATAGGGTCCCCAAAACCCCCCCACACCCCAAACCTACCTTCACCCCTGGGGCCATTCTGGGCATCCTCCGGCTCCAGCAGCTCCCAGTACTTCTCCCTGGGGAGAGGGGGAGAGGAGGGATGGGCCCTTGGCAGGAGGTGGGGGTGCAGGGGGTCCCCCCCCGGGGCGGGGGCTGACCTGAGGGTCCCTCGGAGGCCCTGGAGGTGGTGGAAGAGGCGCTGCGCCTCCGCCGCGGGGTCCAGGGGGTCGCTCCAGTCCTGCAGGGTGACGCCGTGCCGGGTCCGGTCGCACCCCAGCCCTGCGGGACAGCGGGCTCACGACATGGTGGGGACCACACCAGCACCCCGGTGGGGGTCCCAGCTGCCCTCCCCAGTACCTGTCCTGTCCCTCTGGTGGCAGCAGCTCCACTTGTCCCCCCGGAAGACGCCGGGGTGGTAGGCGCGGAGCACGCGGGGGTTGTTGACGCACACCTTGCGCAGGGCCGACAGCCACTGGTTCAGCTCGTTGACGCACTGCGGGGTGGCTGGTGAGAGGGCTGTGACACCCCTCGCGGTGTGTTCCCCCCGCCCCGTCCCCGTCCCACCTTGCACTGGAGGTAGGCTGTCTCCTGCCGCCCGCCCGCGCCCACGTAGACCACCTGCATGACGTGCGAGCTCCCGAAGCTCTTCTCCTCCACCTTCTCAGCAGCGAGGATGTCAGCCAGGGCGATGGCACCGCTACGCTGACGGGGCGGACATGACACGGGGCGTCAGTGCCACCCACCCTGCCACCATCCTCGCTGCCCCCCAGCACCCCCCTACCTCCGCGCCGGGGCTCNAAAAAAAACCAACACAAACCACCAAACTTACCCTGAACCTCTCCTCCAGGAGGGAGAGCTCACTGATCAAATCCGTGATGGCATTGGTGAAAGCTTCCTGGGGGCTGTAATCGGGGGTGGTCTGGACACGGATGATGATTTTGTGTTCCAGTGGGTGCGGGACCTTGTACCCTGCAAATAACACCTGGGGGTCTTTCAGTAACTGCCTGGAGCGGAAAAGCAGCAGTGAACAACCACGCAGCACAAATATAAATGCTTTTTATATTAAAAAGAAAAATTTTAAAGCCGAGTTTCTGATGGGTTTTTCCCAACACACTTTCAAAGAGCGAATGTGTTTGTGGAGGCTACCCCCCCCCTCGCTTTTAAAGGCAGAATC